>JAXGGA010004496.1:0-87733 GCA_038373865.1 Uloborus plumipes | reverse complement strand
GCGTGGACAGGGCGCTAGCTGTGACGAAACCACTGCAGTACCAAAACATGATTACTAAAAACGTCATAGTTTTGCAGTGTGCAGTACTGTTCGTCATTGGCCTTTTCATACTGCTGCCTTTATCAATTCCTGACTGGTCATATTATGATTATTCAGAAGGGACATGCACTGCCAACTACAGACTTCCTCCCATTCAGTTCATGTCGATATGGGGAGCAACACTTTGTCACTACATTCCAGTAGTCATCATGGCTGTCTGCAATGTACTGATCATATCTGCCGCTTTGAAGTGGAACAGAAGACAACTATTCGTTAGGCGCAATAAAAATGACGCCTCTCAAAAACCAAACGTTGCAGTTGATAACAGGGCGGTTATTAGTCTTCTTGTCGTAGTTATAGTATATTACATAACTTATTCTCCTTTCATGTTTACTAAAAATCTGAGATCGGTTCTTGGTTTTACAGTTAATGATTCGCTTAATTATTTCATCAATATATTATATTACATGTCCTCTGCCGTAAATCCCTTTATTTATGGCATACTTCGAAAAGATTACAGAAATGCATATAAAAGACTGCCTGCTATTATTTGCCAAACTACTTTTGGAAGGAATTGAGGGATTTCTATTTCATTGAAATAAGGCTCACTGCTGAGTGATGACCATTGCCGTAGCTGACGCACTATTGCTACTGATAAACATGTAGATTAATACACAGTAAGTTACCACCTTTAATCCAGTTTTTTGGCTACCAGTTTGTTCCTAATTTCTGCTTCATTGAGAGAATATCTGTCTCTAGTTCGGTTATTGGCTAGTCCAGATCGCTGAGATTATAACAATTTAACAAGAAAATGATTAGTTTTGTACGAAGTCAAATGACAAAAACGGCACTTGTCTTTTGCTCCGAAGAAATTGGACTTTTTGAGAGGTCACAATGATCTCCCGTGACCTTCAATTGGTAAACCACTACTTGCTCCCTCCCCACCCCTAAAGTGATTCCTGACTACGACCATGAATAAAAATGAAACTTTTGTAAATGGACCTCATATTTTAACCTTTGTTTATTGTTTTTCCCTCTTTGTATTTGGGTAAAAAAAAATAAATAATAAAAAAAGCAGGAGTTGGAGTCGGAGTCCAAGAGTCGGAGTCGACCATTTTTCTTCCGACTCCGCAGCCTTGGTTTCTATTGTTCCTAGTCTTCGAACGAAATTTGCTTCCCGTTTCGCATTAGCAGTGGCCATATTTGCTAAATGCTTTAGATGTTTTTCTAGTGAACCAGAAAGGTGCTAAGCTATTGCTGTAAACTTACCTAAGGTTTCTCTGTAGGTTCTTGATTTATTTCGTAGATGTAAAGGTCTTTGTTTTGGGTAGGTTTCTGAATTCTTCAAAAAGGTCTCAGGTTAATTTTAGGAAGATTACTGAGACTTTTAGCGGGAAAACTTTTCTGATTTTTGCCAGATTTGTTACTGACAGAGTTTAGGCTCATTAGCTGCCCATTTATTTCTCAGGAAAGCTCCTGATTTTTTTGCAGTGTAACACTGATTAATAAAATTAATAATATTTGCAAACGGAGCAAAAACTGTCAAAAAGTTAATCGATAATTGTGTCAGAAGCAATTTCCAGGTTATTGTCTCTATGTAGAAACATAGAGAATGTCCAGCATCAAAGTTGAAAAGCTATGAGAGTACCTCAACGAGTTAGTTTATTCAAAATTTTGGAATTGTGTTAAACTTTTTCATACAAATGAAAAATTTAGTTCTCCGAACATTCATGCTTTATATTCGTATATTATTCATTTAACTTATATTTTAGCAAAATGCTTATGGATAAAAAGACATCTGACAAAAATCTTTTTGTTGGAGGTCTTTTCAACGAAGTTCACTTCTGCTACATTAAAAAGGGGGTTCCTTGTAAACCCGAAACACGTACATGCAGTTTCTGGAAAATGTGTGGCTCATTGCGTTGTTTTATGTTATTTTAATTCTCTTAGTTGCTCAAAAAATTTGAAATCTTGCAAAAAAGAAAGAAATAAGTAAACTAATTTTTATTCGAAATAAAAGGGAAGAGGAGGGGGGCACAAAGTTAATAATTTTCAAGAGGGGGTCCGTAGAGGTTAGGACTTTGGGAACCTGTGATATACATGGTTGTCATTTATTGAGGCAAACTGAAGCATGTTTGACAAATCTAATTAGGTACATCTTAAAAGATAATTCAGAGAAAAATAAATTAGATTGCATAAAATCGTGCATTTGATGGCTTTGATGTTTTCTTTTGTTCAAAATAAAAATGAATATACAACAAAATTCTTAAACATCTAAATAATCATTGTACATATTCTATTTGTGACATGAGATAGGTATTTTTAATATTATTTCATTAACTAGTTAACTTCACTTCAACATTTTTTTCGAAAGAGAATCAACTTATATGACTTACATCATATATTTCAATTTCTTTGCATATTAACTTCTTATCAACACTTTTTCAAACGAAAATCAGCTTGAATCACTTGCACCAAAAATAAGTTCACTTTCTTGGCATCCTTCAGAAAAGTTAATTGGAACAAAGGCTAGCAAATAACATTGACAAGAATCCAAAGGGGTTTTTTGCTGACGCTAATTCTGGGAAAGTAAGAAATTGTCCAATTGGGCCATTGATTGATGAGCATGGAAATTTAATTCAGAATTACGCCATTCTTCAAGAATGGGTCTAGAGGTAATACAGGAAATTATAGACCTGTCAGTCTTACTTCAGTGGTTTGCAAAATTTTTGAAACGTTATTTAAAATTAAGATTATGAGTTTCTTAGAAAATAATGGTCTGTTGACAAGTTTGCAGTATGGTTTCAGGAAAGGTAAATCGTGTGCTACTAATCTATTACATTTTTATGACAAGGTCACCATAACTTTAGATAATAAAAAGTGTGTAGATCACGGGACGCGGGAGCGTCCCGCCCCGCCAAGAAAACTAAATACAAGCCGCCAAGAAATTTCCGTCGCCAATAAAAATGTAAATGAGTGACTAAGAACTGTTTACGCGAGTAACCAAACCCGGGTTTTCACCCCTCTGTATCTCAGCCCCATAAAGATCCTTAGAGTTCATTTTTGGTATACTCAATCTCCAGCGGTCCCTGACGGCACATACTAAAGCAAAACATCCAGGACCCTCAGGGGGAGGGGTGATATATGTTATAAAATCGCTATTTTTCGCACTTTTTAAAAATTGTTTGACAGGGGTCCAGACTAAACGGTAACTCGGATTGAGCTCTGCTTTTGCACCCACATTTATTTTGTCCCAAAGCTCGGCATAGGGGGTTTTTCGACCCCCACCCCCTCCCCCCTCGTTTTTATTTTCCGTATATTTTCTCCCCGGGTTATTTACATTGATTTTCAAAAAGCTTTCGATAAGGTACCGCATGTTGCACTTCTCAGTAAATTAGCTGATATAGGAATTGGAGGTAAAATTTTTGTTTGGGTTAGGAATTGGCTGACCGGAAGGAAACAAAGAGTAGTTGTAAGGGGTAACCATTCTAAATGAAGTGAGGTTTTAAGTAAGGTTCCCCAAATATCAGTTTTAGGTTCACTTTTGTTTATTATTTTTATGAATAATATTTATGAATTCATGTTTCTGGAAGCATGAATTGTTTTGCTGATGACGTCAAAGTTATGAGGGTTGTAGAAAATGATGAACAAGTAAATCAGCTGCAAGAGGATTTTGATCATATTACTAAGTGGGCAGACAAGTGGGGCATGGCAGTAAATGTTGGGAAATGTCAAATGCTGCATTTAGGTCATGGAAATAAACATACAAGCTATTATTTACAGGGTTCGGTCATTAGTAAGGCAGATAATGTTATGGATCTAGGTGTCTTAATGAATCAAGACTTCAAGTTTAGTCAACAGTGCATCATAGCTAGTAACAAAGCAAATAGGATGCTTGGGTTTATAAACAGATCTATTTCAAACAAATCTAAGAAGGTTCTTCTGCCTTTATATAGAAGTTTGGTAAGACCTCATTTAGAGTATGCTGTTCAGTTTTGGTCTCCTTATCTTAAGAAAGATATTAATTTATTGGAAAGGGTACAAAGGAGTGCATCAAGGTTAGTGAATGGATTTTCTAATTTAGACTATGATTCCAGACTTAGAATGCTTAACATGTATAGTCTTGAGCAAATAGAACCAGAGTGGACATGATTCAGTTGTTTAAATTTATCAAAATGAAAAATGTTATAGGGTTAAATGTTTGTACGGAAAGCAGGACAAGGGGTCATTGTTATAAGCTGTTTAAATCTCAGGCTAACCTGGAAATTCGGAAAAACTACTATTTTAGCAGAGTAGTGGGAACTTGGAATAGTTTACCGGAAGAGGCGGTAAGGAGCAAGGGAGTAGATAGTTTTAAGAGGGCCATTGATCTTTATTGGGGTCTATAATTTTACTAGGAGTAGCCCAGGTGGGCCCAGAGCCTGTTGCTGGTCGTCACATTTGTATTTGTATTTGTATATTTACTTTATTTTAACACTTTCTTCGCATATAACCTTCACGTCAACACTTTCTGCAAACAAAAATCAACATGAATCACTTGCACCAAAAATAATTTTATTTTCTTCGCATAATAACTTTACGTCAACATTTTCTTCAATCGAAAATCAACTTAAGTCACTGGCACTATAGATAAGTTCACTTTCTTCGCATGTAACCTTAACGTCAACACTTTCTTTAAACGAAAATCAACATGAATCACTGCCGACCACCTTGTCTAGTGGTCAGAGTAGTCTGCCATGGATGGTGTGGCCCCGGGTTGGAGTCTCGGCTTGGGCATGGATGTGCTTTCTCTCTCCTGTCCTTGTCCTTTCTTTGTATGAATGTGTTGTTGTGTGAAAGGTTGCCTACCCTATAAACGGGTACCTATGGCATGCGTGTACTGTGGAAGTTGGACTTCACACCAAATAACGGTACAGTTGGAAAAGTAAAGCAGCGCACCCCAAATTGCCAGCCTGGCTGGCACACGACAAAAAAAAAAAAAAAAAAAAAAAAACATGAATCACTTACACCGAATATGAGTTCTCTTTCTTCGCATGCTAACTTTATTTCAACACTTTCTTCAAACGAAAATCAGCTTAAATCACTTGCAGCGCTGATAGTTTCACTTTCTTCGCATATAACCTTCACGTCAACACTTTCTTCACGGACGAAAATCAACTTAAATCACACGGAACATGAACTTACTTTGTATTTACTTCAACCGCTTTTCAACACTCTCTTTGATCGAAAATCATGTCTTGAGCTGGAAAAAAGTTCAATTTCTTCGCATATTAACTTAAATTTAACACTCTTTTCGAAAGAGAATCAACTAAATCACTTGCACCGAAAATGTTCACTTTCTTAACATATTAACTTCACGTCAACACGTTCCTTGAACGAAAATCAACTTAAATAACTTTCCCAAATATAAATTCAACTCTTTCCCATATAACCTTCACGTCAACACTTTCTTCAAACAAAAAGCAGCTTAAATCACTTACACCGACTATGAGTTCACTTTCTTCACATAGCTTCACATTAGCACATTCTTTGACCTAGAATTAACTTAAGTCACTTACAGAGAACATAATTTCACTTTCTTTGCACGTTAATCTCACTTCAATACCTTTTTGGAACGTGAATCAATTTTATTCACTTCAAACATGAAATATTGGTGCTAAGTAAATGCTTATGCTTCGAATTCGTTGCGAGAACATCATCGTAAAGGGGTTTCAATGCTTTATGTAAGCTTTACAATCGAAATTTGGTTTCCACGTTTCAGTAATATATATTCAAGCTGCATTATTGCATTCCTTTTGCTGAACGATAACCCGTATAAGCTGCCATTCAAAGCGATATCTACACTGGCGGAAAAAAAAATCCCAACACCAAGAAAAAATTACTGTAGAGTAATGAAATTTGAGTAATGCGATTGTCTAGTTAACATGTTTAATTGATTAAATGTACAAGATCCCTGGCTAATTTAGGCTCAAGAAAATGCTGTGAAATTATATTAATTTAATAGAGGGTGTAACCCCCAGAATTTTGAAGCAAAGCCTGCAAGCGTGCATGCATTATGTCATCCAGGTGCCGAATGTCACTTTGTGGTATGGAGTTCCATGCTTGTTGCACTTGCTGTGTCAATACTAGGACCGTCATTGCTGACTGTGGATGATGCTCGAGGTGCCATCCCATGATATCCCATACGTTATCAATTGGAGACAGACCTGATGATTTTGCAGGTCATGGTAACATGTCAGCACTCTGTAGAGCACATTGCGTTACAGTAGCGATGTGAGGGGGAGCGTTATCCTGTTGGAAAACACCCCCTTGAATGCTACTCATGAAGGGCTGTACTACTGGTTAAATTAACAGACTGACGACAAATTTTCAATCAGTGAGTTTAGGATAACCACAAGAACGCCCCTGCTTTCGTAGGAAATTGCTCCAGAGACCATAACTCCAGGTGTGAGTCCCGTGTGTCTAGGCCGTAGACTGCTTGGATGCAGGCGGTCCCCTGGCCTCCTTCTGACCAATATACAGCCACCACTGGCACTAATTCAGAATCTGTTTTCATCAAAAACTACAACAGATCTCCACTTCGACCTCCATTGAGCTCTGTCATGGCACCACTGCCGTCGGAAAAGGCAATAGTTTGCAGTCAATGGAATACCGGCTACAGGCTGCTTGGCTCGGAGCTGTCCTTGAAGTAAACAGTTTCTTACCGTTCCTTGGGTCACGGCGGTACAAACTGCAGTTCGAATGTCAGCCGCAGATGCAGTACGATGTGCCACAGCCGTACGCAAGATTCGCCGATCTTCCTTCTCAGTCGTGCCACGTGGCAGCTTTTAACTCGATCTTCCTGAGGTAGTACTATCCCTTGCCCATAGCTTCCAATAATCATGCATGATGGAAACATTCCCACCCAAATCTTTCTGCAATATCGCGAAATGAACATCCACCTTCTCGTAGCCCAATTGTACGACCTCGTTCAAATTCGGTGAGCTGTTGATAATGGCTTCCTCGTCTGCTTAAAGGAATTCCTGGCTAACATGAACGCAATTCGTCAAATTTCACGGAAAAATAATACTCACGAGCTTCACAACATGCTTCTAAAACAAGCCTTACTTGCATGTTCTGAGTGACGCCAGCTGCGCCACACTTATGCGCGGAATTTCAATCGATGTCATCTTTCAGTTGTATAAACACGCCTACCAAATTTCGTTTATCTAGCACAAGTCTTTCTTGGTGTTGGGATTTTTTTTCCGCAAGTGTATTTGGAAATTTTCCCACAGGAAAACATTTTTTCCACACCACAATTGCTCACTGCACTGCTGAGTGGTTTGTAAAGACCCTTTGTTTTATCTAAGCATAGGAAGTCAGTAAATTCTTCTCTCAGATAGGCGCGCATGAACGTTTATTAGACATTAAATCGAGCGTCTTCCACAATCCGCAATAATTCTTCACACGACACACAGCCCATGATATGAACTACCGTTGTATCTTCATTATTTTTAGCCTACTTTCCCGTTAAAAATAAAAGAGACGAAAAAAGCATTAAAATTGGCTTAAAGCATCTAAAAAATGTCGCCAAGTCCAAAAAATATCGCCAAGTTCAAAAAATATCGCCAAGTAAAAAAAAAGTCAAAAAGAAACAAAAAAATGAAATAAATATCGAAAAATTAAAAATTTGAAAGTAGGGTATTGAGATGGGGAATTTGTGTGTCGGTCTGTCGGTCTGTCGGTCGGTCTGTCTGTATGTCCCCCCCTAATAACTTTTGAATGAACATTCCGATTTGAACAAAATTTTTTTTGTTGGAAAGATCTCGGCGAGTACAGCTCATTCCCATATTTGATTTTTCGATTTGAACAATTATTGGTTCAACTTTGAACCGTTCAAACAACCTGCCTCGCGATACTAACTTTTTAATGAACAGTCCGATTTGAACAAACTTTTTTTTGTTCGAAAGATCTTTTCAATAATACTTCATTCCCGTATTTACATTTCCGATTTGAACAATTTTTCGTTCAACATTGAACAGTTCAAGCAACCTTTCCCCACCTAATAACTTTTAAGTGAACCGTCCGAATTGAATAAACTTTTTTTTGTTCGAAAGATCTTATCAAGAATACTTCATTCCCGTTTTTAAATTTCCGATTTGAACAATTTTTCGTTCAACATTGAACCGTTCAAACAAGCTCTCACCCCTAATAACTTTTGAGTGAACCGTCCGATTTAAACAAACTTTTTTTTGTTCGAAAGATCTCGGCAAGGATACTTCATCCCCGTTTTTAAATTTCCGATTTGAACAATTTTTCGTTCAACATTGAACCGTTCAAACAAGCTCTCACACCTAATAACTTTTGAATGAACAGTCCGATTTAAACAAACTTTTTTTTGTTCAAAAGATCTCGGCAAGGATGCTTCATTACCGTATTTAAATTTTCAATTTGAACATTTTTTTCGTTCAACATTGAACCGTTCAAACAACCTTTCCCCACCTAATAACTTTTAAGTGAACCGTCCGAATTGAATAAACTTTTTTTTGTTCGAAAGATCTCGGAGAGGCTCATTCCTATATTTCACTTTTCAATTTGAACCATTTTTCGTTCAATGATGAACCGTTCAGAAAAAATTTTAACATGAGCGCCTACGGAGAAATTTAAATTGAATGTTGATTCTGAACTTCAAGGCGGATTTCCTTCAAACTAACTTTGTAAGAAAATGGTTTTGATAAATAATGTATTGTAAAGTACTTTTCTGAATAATCTTCTGTGAGTACTTTGATTCCGACTCCATCTCCGCAAACATGGCGGAAATGCAGGCTCAGAAAAAATGACTGACTGGGCAGACGAATTTTTGTTTATTTATTTATTTGTGTTGTTTAATTTATTATTATTATTTTTTTTATCAGACGATTTTTTTTGTTAACAAAAATTTTTCATTCACGAGAGCATTTTATTCCTTATTTATATTTAACAACTGGCAACGGATTAAAAATGAAATTCAAGACATTTTATTAACGAACGAGTTTTTTTTCTTTCTTTGATAAAATGTGTTTTGAAGTTCTTTGTACTTTTATTTTATTTATTTATTTTTTTTTCTTTTGAAAACGTTTGTGGAATTTTTCTACGGAAGAACTATAACAGTTACATTCTTTAAAAGGAGCGACAAAACTTTATTGACTCGTTTATTTACTTTTTTCGTGTCTATTTTATCTGATGAGAGGGGTATATTTTGCTTTCAGAAATCAGCTTTAAGTGCTATAAAGATATGTTTGACATAATTTTTAGTTTCAGATAATCAAGAGAATATTGATCAGATGCTACAATGCCGATCTCGATGAACGGGAAAGTAGGCTCGTTTAGTTCTTGACAGAACTTCTTGTTAAGAATATGATTAGCCTGATTAATAAACAATAAATGAAGATTCCGAATAGGCCAATGGGTATACTGCAATTTTTGTTAAATGTCATAGCAAATACATTAGCTTGTCTTGTTTCAACTATTTTGCTTCGCTTATGAAATTTAAATTTGAATACTTTAATTGACATAATACGCTGCCTCCATTTTATTCACCAAAATCAACCATTTATTGCTACTGACACTTCCTCTTCATCTAGTATAATAGAGTTTTGATGCAAAATATGTGAATTCAAAGTGCCAAAAAATTATTTTCAAAGTCATTTGAAGTGCCAAATGTTTATTTTTGTTCATATTTGCATTTTAATGCTTTTAATTTCAGATTTAAGTGTTTCAGGTACACACGTTGCGCACGCACAGGGCACTCACATCGCATGAAAAACATTTAGCACAAAACATTCGCACCCAACAAAAGTCGTTTTTAACCCATTAATACCTTAGCTTCCCTTTCTAGGGACGGTCCAAAAAGTGTGTCTGAATTTTCCAAAAATGAACATTTCAACCAAATAATTGTGTCCAATTATTACTTTGGTATTGTTTCAATTCATTTCTAACAGATTGCAGCACGTAACCCTTGTAAAGTGTGTTCTGTAGCCATTTTATTACGATCTTTATCAAAAATTACAGGGTTCGTAATCTCAAGAACAAAAAGCTAAGTTTTAAAAATAATCAACAAGTAAATCTATCTGTGTTCGATATATGTGCTACTTTGATCGATGTTTTAGTTTACCTTTTTTTGCAATTTTGTAAATTTTAAATTTTGTACGGATTTTATAGCAATTTAAGAACGTCCCTAAAAAGGAACCCTAGGCACTAAAGGCTGCATTGTTTAACCGTAGCTGATTTCTTGCTAAGAATCTATAATTTATCTCAAAATAAGTTAGTAAATGGTTTTAGACTGGAAAATAGATAATATTTTTTATTTTTAAAACTTAGAAAATCTAATCATATTAAACTAATTGAAACATAAATTTAATTAATTGTCTCAAACATTTTATCATTTACTTACTTTTTTTTTTTTTTTTTTTTGAAGTCACGAAAAATACGCTAGGTAAATTTTGAAAGAAAACAATTTCAAAAATTTCATTCTTTAAAACACTAATTATTTGTTGTATTTAATTAATTTTCCATAATGCATTTAGGCGTTTTTCATTGTTTAGTCTGACTGTTGAAGAAGCCCTAAATTGTTTCAGAAGCTTAGCACTTCACCTTGATGAAGAATTCAAGAATTGCATATGAATTTGTTGTTTGGGAAGGGGGGAAGACAGTAGTAGCAGATTTAATTTCAGAATTCCCTGAACATGCCAATTTTGATCTCTACTCTGACAATTTACTTAGTTATTTCTTTCGCTCCTACTTGATAATTTGTCTCAGATAAGTTTCGTGCAAGAATCGGATTGAAAAAAGACCATTAACTAAAGTTATGTTGTTTAAAAAAGGAAAGAGAGGAAGGTTTGGAATAAATGTCGATGATAGGTAAAATAATATTACGTAGGTTCGGTGGAATAATAGCAATGTCGTAACTATTGTATCGAATCTTGATAGAGTTTATCCTATAATAAAAGGTTAAGCGTTTGTCCAATAGCGAAAAGAAAGTAATTGAAATTGATGAACCAAATATAGTTGCTCAGTACAATCGTTGCATTGGGGGACAGAACACATGTATCAAAATATCGGAAATTTCCATTTTTTGATCCAATCTAAAAATTAGTGTTTGCAGCTCTTCATTTTTATTTTAGAAGCTGCTGTACCGAGTGTATTGAGCTCAACAGTACCTACCGGATTGAATTAGGTAATATGGGAAAAGTCGTTATATTGCTTTAAATAAGACTTTGGTAAGACGTGCGCATTGGGGGAGGTAAAACTTATCGGAAATGCAGCAACTGCAATGTAGTTTTGCACAACAAATGCTTTGCTGACTTTCACACTCAACAACACCAATATTTCCTTGTTCTCTGAATTTACTTCCCAGTTTATTGTTCTTATTTCTCCTTATAAAATGAAGGGTCAGGGGGAAAAACCACGGTAGTCACATTTGATTCATTTTGAGAAAAACGAAATTTAAACTTTACGAACTCATAAACTTCCCCAGTATACTTGTTCTAAAATGACAATAATACATGGACTACAGTGTTTTTTCACGAATATTGCATATACTAAACGAAATTACACTTATTTTTCTAACAGGTGGTAACATCAGTTTAAATTCAACAAAAAGTGGACTACCGTGGTTTTTCCCCCTGACCCTTCAAATGTCTTTTTAAATATTATATCGCAGGCTGAAAAAATAAAAATGGTTAAAAAAGTATGTACCCTCTGGTGCCTAGCGTCCCTTTTTAAGGACGATTTTTCTTTTTTGAATCAAAGAAAAATATTTTTTACATGTTTTTTTTTTAAATTATTTTTCCTGTCCATTAAACACCATTTGTAACCAGTATACAAAATATCTTTGAAAAAAAAAAAAGCCAGGCATTAATGGGTTAATGCACTGAAATGTCAATCCAGATAGAGGGAACCTATGTCACAGGTGGGATGGGGTGGGGCGTGGGGTCAAAGGATACAAAAGGGGGAGGCACCGATTAATCGGTTTCTTTGTTGATTATTTATAATCGGCTAAAGTTTGCCGATTAATCGGCAATAACTGGCCTCTTTGCCGATTATATATAATCAGCTATATGCGCCTATTTCTGGGCAGAAAAAATATTTATTAAATATTATTCTTCAAAGCATACCTTCAATAAGAAACTAGGATGAAAAAATTTACTAAGAGTAAATTATTTTCTTAAAGCCTTCTTACAACATATAATAGAAAAATGTTTAGAGTAAAAGTCAAACAAAAAGATCAAAAAGTGCGCAAAACTAAATAAAATATTAAAAAATAATTCCCAAAGCTGATATTCATATGACACCATTATTAATAATAAAATTACAGGTTTTTACAGTGCAATGCGAAAAACATGAGTATTTCATTTTATTTATAATCGGCCTAATTTTGCGGGTAAAACGGAGGAAGAAATACTTTTTTAAAATAAATTTACGTTAAGAGCATGCATTGAATAGGAATTTTTCATGAAAAAAAATATAAAAAATAAATGAAAAACTTTCTGCAAACACAAGAACAACAAGTAGTACGAAAGTGTATGAGAAAAAACAAGACAAATAATTAAGAAACTGTTTAACGGAACAAAATAATTATAATAATCTCTATCTCTGTATATTAAAAAAAGTAAGCTCAAAGACATTGTGAAGGGATGTTTGTTGCTGGCCTACGTGCAGGCGCTTTGTAGCACCTACAAACCGTGGGGGTTTCTTTGTTTTTGCAGGGCATTTACATGCTTAAAAGTAGAATTTGAAATGCATTCTTTTTCAATTTTTGGGGAGCTGATAATTTTTCCACAAGAGGACCATAAAATAAAAATGACTGCACTCAACGTTTAGTTTGTTATGCTCAGTCACTTGTTATTTGGCTTGATAAAAAAGATAAATTTATCATTGTACTACATTAAAGTAAAATACAGTAGAATCTCTTAATAAGGGGCAGTGTGTGAGGGGACTGGAATTTTTGTACCTAAAATGAAGGCATCCCTTGTTCGGAATTATATAAACAATGAATTCATGCAGTGTAATTTACTCAGTATACTATCATAATAAATGTAAACTATTTACATTCAGGATTAAATATTAAACTGTTTTATATATTCTCAAAAAAAAAAAAAATTAAATAATTTAAATTGAGGAAAAATTATTTCAAAAACCAAAAATGTACTTAAAAAGTTAGTAGAATTAAAGTTTTGTAACATAAAAATTATTTTGAACTATGTAATTACTTGAATTTCCTTCATGTCATGTAATTTACAACAAATTGAAATCTAAATAACAGTGATCACATTCCGAGTTTTCTATAAAAAGCTTGTTATGGGTGATGAATTGGCCGTCGGACCTGAACCCATATGAATAAGTTGCTGAGAGGAGAAAGAATGGCTGTAACCTCAAAGAGAATTTTAAAATACATTTGCTTCTTTCCATGTTAATGTCAAGACAAACTTTTACCAATTTATTTTTAGAAAATAGTCTTGTGGATTTCAATGTATTTAAGCTGCAAAAAATGAGCTGCTGTTTTGCAGTATAATACTGGCAGCAGAGGTTGTAGTTTAACCCTTCACTGCACGATTTTTATATTTTCGTGAAAAAAAAATCATATGTTTCCTTTTAAATAGCCCTTAGTTCAGAAAAAATGGAGAAAAAAATTAATCTTAAAAATTTGTGTCAAAAATGATATTTTAACTGTTTGTTCCACGTATGGCACAGAGCACTTAGTATAAGCTTATACCGATAAGTGTAATAATCTACAATGTGTTTTGTGCCATAAGTGGAACCAACAACTTTTACCACTAAGTACAGCATTTATATCTAAATATTTTTAGAACAAAGGAAATAATGATTAAGCACACTTCTTACTGTAATGCAGACATTCTATTTTTCAAAAGCAAGAACTGTAATACCAAGACTAGTGCAACTAACTAGTACATAAAAATAACACTAAACTGTTATAGCAATGTTCCAGAAGGGGCACAAAGCTCAGTTTAGCTGCATTTAAAAATCATAGGGATATATGAGGGTATATTTGGTTTGTGCAAGATCAGGCACACCATGCAGTGAAGGGTTAAAACTGTAAAAGCGCAGTAATAAACTGCAGAATTAGCTATTTTGCAGTTTGTCATGGTAAAACTAGCAATTTTACAGTTTATTACTGTAAAATTAGCAATTTTACAGTATATTATTGTAAAATTAGCAATATTACCACAAAGTTAGCTGTATTATACTATAAAAACAACATTATACTACTGGCAGTAGAGGTTCCAGTGTAAAACTGTAAAATACACAGTAACAAACTATGAAAATAGCAATTTTATACTTTATTACTGTAAACTAGCAATTTTACAGTCTACTACTGTAAAATTAGCAATTTTACAGTTCATTACTGTAAAATTTACTGTAAAATTAGCTGTATTATACTGTAAAAACAACACGATTTTTTTACAGTGCCATATTTCGTTTGCATTCATACATCAATTTCTGTAATTGTTTCTCCGTGATTGTCCCTTAAATAAAGTGCCTCTTAATCAGAGGTAAATACTTGGAGGTAAATACTATTCAAAAGGACTGGGAGCAAGAGTTGTGTCCTTTATTCAAAGGAGTCGATTTAAAGAGATACTATTGTAACAATATTTTGGAATTGAAATGTTTCTGAAGCGTAAAACATCCCAAATCAACCCTTAATTATTGTTTGAAAAGTGCATTATAAAAAATACCATTTATTTAACTTTAATGGAAATGAATCCCCTTATTCAAACGATGTAATGTCTTTTTGTTACTATTTGGTCATTTTCAAGATTAGGAAATAATAACTGCGTTTGTAATTCTATTTTCTAAAGCTTAAACAAAGGAAAAAAAATCCCTTATTGAAAAAAAATATGTAAAATGCAAATTATTGCTATTTAGTTTACTTTATTAATGTATTGTGAACTGAAGAGCTTGTTTCCAAGTGGCGTTACGTAAATGTTTCCCATTCTTTAAAAAAAAACACGATTTTGCTACGTATTAATTTCAAGAAACAAATGTTCCCCAGTGGATGATAATAACATTAAAGTACATGGTTTAATAAATCCTGATTGTATAATTATTTAGAAATGTAAATGTTTTTCATCTTCTTTTAGAACAATATTAATGAATAATGATTCTCTTGTACTTGCGTGACACAAACAAATATGGAATTTACACTTACAAGTAATCCAATTTTTTTTCATGCTAGTTTTCAGGTTTTACACTAGAAGGAGTTTACCGGGGAATGTGTGCCTGAAGTGAGACTAACCATGTAATCTCAAACAACGTTGCAATTTGTATAGCTTGACTTAATCCCTTTTGGTACAAAACTTATTTATAGATAAAATATTTCCGGAAACCCCCCACAAAATTCTACCTCTATTTTTAGTAAGACTAAACTTTGTTTGGAACTTCTACACATTGAAAATACCTTTTTAGACATGCGCTGCCATCTTTGAAAGTTTTGATTTAACGCCTCTTGGAACTAATTCTTCAAATATGTAAATGTGATAAACATTTTATAGTGTTTTTGAATCATTTTATAAAGCCTGATTTATTATTACGAAAGCTTCTGACTTAAGACCTGAGAATCATTATTAAACAGAATATTCTGAAAAGGATCAAGAAACTCTATGGAGTTTCGACAAACATTGGAGTTAAAACTTAACACATCAACAAATGTCACATCCCATGTGCTACTTATTTTGCTTTTATAAAGTAATAATTATACTTAACTTATTAATGCAAACGCAATTTTGACTTGAAAATAATTCAAACATGAAGCTGAATGTATGTAATACTAGAATAAAAACTCATTTTATGTTCTGCTTTCAGTTTTCTTCCTTCTTTTCTCAAACGTCCACGCAAACATACTTAACAACTATTTGACGCGTTAAAGACACTGTTCATATTTTGTACATAAAGATCTCTTGCTTTCATCTATTTTCCTTCTGTTCTAGCTATTTTTACAGTAATTACAATCATTTATCAAATAATTTTACTTAAGTATTAGCACAATGTTGAACTCTTCTAATAGGAATTTGTACTTTTCGCCAAAATTTAGGATACATTCCAAATATCACTCGATACAAGCTGCTAAAAACTTTTAACCGTAATTGAAAGTAATTCAGCAAAGATATAATAATGTATTACCAAAAAGTTACAGAAATTTAATGCATACAACAGAGAGGGGGGAAATAGTTTTTTTAATCAGAATGATTACTGTCTAAAATTTTTTCGTACGACCTCCGCCTCCTCTGCGCACGCGCCAAGTCTCTTCGGACTTTCTCGAAGTAAGGGGGAAAGCAAGGAAGAAGTAGTAAGCGAACAAAAGCTGGAGACATCGGGTAGTGCGCATCCAAAACCTAACTCCCCTTTTTCAGATGGAAGCGTCTGTGACTGCCAGGCGCACAAAACGCAAACAGACAGTAATGATAACAGTTTTTGCAAAAACACCAGCTAGAGTTAATTGAACAGTATTAATAATAAATGACACAGCATAATTCGCATGGCAAATATGCAATTAATAGTAACATAGCAATAAAAAATCACATGAAAAATTTAAAAGCTCTTGCCGAGTTATGTGTACATAAAATTGAGCAAACAATAGAGCGGAGTGTAAAAAATTAAAATCCGATAAACGCTAAGTAATAGTGCGTAAAAGTTGTCTTTTGTAGAGATAATTTGCAGTGTCGAAGGATTTTAACAGCAAAAATAACTTGGAGATCCGCTTTTACCTTGCAGTTGAGCATTATTGAATAAAAGTTAGAAAAAGTTAATTTCATCAATATTAAAAGTTTTTTAATGTGATATAATAACACGTAAGTGTAGGCTTTTGTACAGGTTACATATTTTATACAATTATTTTAATGATTCACTTTATTTTAAAAGGCCACACATGAATTTACATTAACCAAAATCAGATCAAATCGAAATAACGCCATAGTGCTCCGTGCTTAGAGAAAAGAAATTAGAAGTTATTTTTGTGTAAATTAAATTTCATATTAGTTCTTGCTCTTATGTAATCCTTATACAAATGTGATAAAAGTGAAAGAATTTCTTACATAGTAAAAGAAAACTTGATCCTTCAGTTAGCATATCAATATTGAAACAAATGTGAATTTTACATAGACGTGTAGAGAATGCAGGTTACGTACAAAGGTTTGAAATTAAAAATAGTGCTTACAATAGCCCACAGAAGTTACACATAGGAACTACACAAGCTGCCAAATAAGTATGCCGTAATAAGTAATGCCGTAGTTTTAACCGTTAAACTGTAAACTCATCGCAAACAACAAAACATAGTTTCAAGTATGAGTTGGACTATTATCTTGAATATTGAAAATGTTCGATCTTTTAGTGTACATTTATGTTCTAAATTTTTAGTGTAAATTTATATCTAAGATTTCTGGATTCTTATTTGATTAGAATAAAACTTTCTGTCTTTGTTATACTACAAACGTAGCTGATGTCTTTCTTCCTAGCGTTACATATTGTCTCATAACTTAAGTAAATTACATTGAGCAAACAACAAGTTTCTCATGTTAAACAATTCAGTAGGCTCGATTTCTTCAAAACTTTATCTGAAAGTCTCTTTTGCAGGTGGAGGATTTCAATTTTTCACACAATGAATGAGCTTTCAGCTTCGAAATTGAAATCTGAAATGGTAAATTTTTATAGTCCAGTCAAATATCTTGACTTCCATCACAATTGGATGCAAATCTAGTTCTCGAGTGAGATTTCTTTCACCTGTAATTATATTTTTGAGATTCTCAAAGTAACCATTGTGTAAAATTACAATATTAATTACAATTCGCAAAAGAAATCACACTATCTTTTTATTATTTTAAAGAGGTGTGTGAAACTTTCTTAGAGGGAGCCGTGAATTTTAGAAGCAAATCACATAGGTGAATATTCTATATCATAATTTATTATAATTTCTTTAAACTGTATGATGGACAATCAGTTATATTAAACTCATGTTTGTGAAAATGCAACACCATGAATGACTTGCGAGAATGGGCTGTAATTTTCAGCAAATGCAAAGTAGGGTATAATGTGCAAATGATTAGAATTTTAGACGCGTAGCGCATGTGTACGCTGAGCAGCGCCCTCTGAACGCCGGATTTATCCCAATAAATAGACGGCTGCAGCAAGGAGTGTATGCTTATAGGTGGTTATATGCTTGTGATAAACGTTAGATCAGACGTTGCTTATGCCTCTTCAACGAAAAACAGCTAGGTTCCAACAGCTTACGGAGTTTGAACAGGTGAGGAACATCAGCCTGCGTGAAGCTGGATTGTCTTATCGTGAAGTAGCCTCTCGTGTGCAGCGTAACAGCAGCACAGTGATGCGTGTTTGGAAGCAGGGGACGGACAAGTGTTGGACAACTCGGAAATCCGGGAGTAGACCCCGAAATGTGACGTCAGTGCGCGGTAATAGACACCTGATCCGCATGGTGCTGACAGACCGTACAGCTTCTTCTAGAAGACTGGCAGCACAGTGGTCAACAGCTACAGGTGTTTCAATGTGTGCTTCATCAATTCGTAGATGTCTGCTGCAGCGCGGACTGCACGCAAGGACTCCTTTATACATTATCCCGCTCACGCTAAACCATCGCCGCCTGCGGCTACAATGGGCCAATCAGCATAAGGACTGGCTTGCTGATTGGCAGTATGTTGTGTTTTCTGACAAATCCGGCTTTAATTTGTAGCACCATGATGGCCGTATTCGCGTCCGACGCTATGCCGGTAAACGCTACCTTCCAGAGTGCATTATCAAACGTCACAGTGGACGAACATAGGAGTCATGGTCCGGGGTGCCATATCATATCACGGACGATCTCAATTGCTACGAATTGTGGGTAACCTGAACAGTAACCAGTACATCAGTGAAGTTCTACAGCCACAAGCTGTCCCCTTCCTTCAAGGCTTGCTCGGAGCTGTATTTCAGCAGGATAATGCCCGCCTTCATGTCGCCAGGACTGTTAAATCCTTCCTTGCATCGCAGTAGGTGCAGATTCTTCCCTGAATAGCGTATTCCCTGGATATGATTGAACATGTCTGGGATTTCGTTGGTCAAGGTCTCGTTCACGATCCTCGTCCTGTTGCTTCTACAGACGAAGTTTGGGTATGCGTACAAACAGTATGAAATGCTCTTGATTAGGCAGACATAAAAAATTTGTTTCCCTCCCTGCCACGTCACGTAGCAGCACTTATTGCAATGTGTGGTGGCTACAGAAAATATTAATTTCAATATTTTTTTTATTGTTTGTTGGCTCTTTCTAAGTCTAATCATTTATTTGTACCACTATCACTTAGCTGTGTATTAAATTTAATTCAGTTATGACGATTCCTTCATGGTGTTGCAATTTTCACAAATATGAGTTTATATAAAGCTACAAAATTTGATTCGCCGTTGTTAACCACTTTGAATTCAATAAAGTTCTAGATTCTATACTTATATAACAGCATGATATATAATCATAGTATACTAACTT
The DNA here is from genome assembly GCA_038373865.1 of Uloborus plumipes. Classification (NCBI taxonomy): domain Eukaryota; kingdom Metazoa; phylum Arthropoda; class Arachnida; order Araneae; family Uloboridae; genus Uloborus; species Uloborus plumipes. The sequence continues at coordinate 68,190 of JAXGGA010004496.1, read as the reverse complement.
CAGTGGGATGAGTTCGCACATTTGTCTGATACTACGTTTTTTATTTTGTCTGCTGAATTGTGATTCTGCTTAATGGTTAATTTGGGAAGTTAAAAGAATGTCATCTTTTGGGTATCAAAGACATAATCAAAGAACTTATTTGCCGTCGAATTACGACGGCAAGTTAGAGGAATCTAATTGTAAAGCGACACACATTTAAATTTCCAGATTTTAATTTCAAAACTGAGAAACCACTACGACTTTTCTCACTTTTTAGATGTGGGGAAAGTTAGAGTCTACACTTACTATTGAATTTCGTATCAAGCTTTGCAATATATGGTACTTGATGGCTTACCCATACTGAATTGTTAGATCCCTAAGAATTTCCCGTGTCACACCAACGCAGTGAGAAGATGCGTGCCAAAGATGCGTCAGCTACGGTTTGTGACTTTAACCAAGAGAGGTGGCTTCATTAGTCTTCTGAGAATTTAAATATCTTGCTATACAGTGTAACCTTGAGACCAAACATTATCACCAGTCAGAAAATAGTCAAACTAAATCCCCAAATTGTGTTTGGGGGTTTGTAATGTGGTTACAGCTTGAGGCTCAAAAACTATGCGAATTTATTTCGCACCATCCTTTATTTCGCAGTGTAAGTTTTGCTGATGCACATTTAATGAAGGAAATGCCATTATTACTTTAGTTAACTATACATATAGGAGATTTTTAATTTATATGAAAGCGATTTTTTCCAAAATAATAATTTCTATACATTATCTCTAAGTACGGTTCACTGTGTTGTTACTTCATTTGGACTCTATTTTAGCTAATTTCAAGCCATGTGTGGCCTTTTAAAATATAGTTCATCATTAAAATTATTGTATACATCATTAAAATAATTTTGTGTAACCTACACAAAAGCCTACACACACTGACGTGCTATTATATCACATTTTTAAAAATTTTATTTTTAATGAAATCATGACAACCTTTTCTTGTTTTTATGCAATAATGCTCAACTTCAACGCAAAAGCTGACCCTCACGATATTTCTTGCTGTTAAAATCCTTTTACACGACCGAAAAAACTCTAGGAAACTTTTTCGTGCTATTAGAGTTTATCGTTTTTCGATTTTTTTCACTCCACCCTATTACACAACCACGATAACTTATTATTTATGTTGTTGAACCGATCAACCATGGTCAAAAATCAGCACATCATAGTCTAAAATAGAATTTTAATGCATTTACAGAAGAAGTTATCGCACAATTTCAAATGTTAAACACATTAGCAAAAAAATTAAAGGAGGAATTTGAAAACCGGAGTGTCTTTAAACTTTTCTTTTGATCTTGAAATGCCGGGAGCAAAAACTGCAACTACAACTGTTGTTGTCACTGGTCGACCGGAATGTTAATCATTTTCATCAACCTCTTTATCATCTAAAAACAGTTTATGCCCGTTAGAAATTTGACTATACGTGGCATGCCAAGCACCTCTTAACAATTCAAAGCACTTAGATGGAATTTGTAAAAAAGTTTGATGAAGAATTCCAAATGTATGCGCTGTTCGAATTTTAAGCTCATCTTGATCACGGCATGTCAACACAACAACGTCTTACTCAAACAAGGATAAACACAAATCTAATCTACTGTCTAATCTCGAAAGGCGCGCCTGGCAGTCTTGAACGCTTTCATTTGAAAAAGGGGCAATAGGTTATGAGATGCACTTGCCGGTGTTTTCAGTTTTCACTTCCTGGTTGAATGTTACTTTGCATTTCCCCCTGTTTTAGAAAACCAGAAGAGACTTCAGGCATGCGCAAATTCGAGGAAGGTCGTACGATAGAAGATGAGACAGTTGATGGAAGGATGTAGTAATGAACCAGCAGCACCAGAAGTATAAAGATCAACTACATTCCATGTTCATTCTTCTACATCACATCGAACGAGTAGGACATCCGCAGCTCCGTTATGTAATTGTCACACCTTGTATATTTGAATCTATTGTTTTCAGGTCATATAATCGAATACCAAGTTGCATAAAATGAGTAATTACATAAAATACATTCCTCAGATGGAAAATTGGAAGACAATTCTTAATATTTACGAAGATTTCAAATCATTATCACTGAATGGAAAGTATTTAAACACACTAGCTAGTAAATTATTTGGTTCAGAAGAAGCTATAGTAGCACATTTAAGTGATACTGATCACTATTCAGAGTCTGCAAAAAAGAAACATTTTAACTATAATAAACTAAGCACTCTTTTTTCGCCATCTATGATATGAGAAACTTTCTTTAGAAAACCTCAGTTCAAAAGGGACAGTTGCAGCCAATATTGAATAATGCCACAATGATACTTTTAGTTACTAAATTGTTTAAGGTGTATAATTACCAATTCTTACAATGATGTATTTTTCTTTTAATTAAAAAAATAACAGCGTTATAGTACTGGACATTTATAATCGTGTTCAGAAAATATCAACTCCAACTTATCAACAACAAAACACCCATGATATAACTGAAAATATTTTTATTAGTTTGGCTTCACTTGAGGTGTCCTTTTAAATATTACTCAGTTATTATAAAAATATATATATACATATTATTTACAAATAGCCTGTTAACAATGCCAAAAATTCACGAACAATGAAACAAATGTTACATGAAACCTAGTCATTTGGATAAACACGAATTTACTTTTAAAAACGATAACAACTAAAGTACAAAATCTAAGTATAGTTCACAAAATAAAAGCTGCTAAACAGAGTTAAATAGTTCTCTAACTAAAAACTGGCTCCTTGATACTAGATGAACTCTCTATTTAAACCCTTAGACGAAAGCTGCATCAAACTTTAACTACGATTTATCTATATCCAGTATATTTTAATTAAATTTTGCCAGAGTTGGCTACACTCTGTGATTTCTCTTGAAATGTTACTTCGAAAATGATGCTAACTCAATGACTGTTCAGCAATTTCCTGACAAGCTCATTGAGCCCTGTACTAACTGATTATTATGCAATGATAAAAAGTATTTGCTTAAAAAAGTGAAATGATTTTGGATTAAAGTTAATGGAGTAAACGCCAAATTTAGCAACATTATAACAGATTCAATAAGAAAAAGGGAAAAAGATATAACCTGTTTACAAAATACGAAATTCGTAACAGTATGTTTTGTAAACAGCAAAAGAATTAACCTTTTATAGCGGTTTTTGGAAAAAAATGTTCTTGAAAAAAATACTATTGTATTTCACTAATTTACATCATAAAGTTGAAACTTTGAAGGGAAATTCTAAGGAATTACCTTGATTTTAGCATGCAGATAAAACTTTTTGAACCAGAATTGTAACAGTAATTTCTAATTCTATGAATTGAATGAAAACTAACATTCCACTTCTAGTAAATTATTTACTTGTCCTCCATCTAAGCTCAAAATATTTGATATTGTAATTTATTCATACTTAGTCACTGGTAACTAGTTTTTTTTTTAAATTGAGATCTCTTGCTATTCTCTCTAAAGCCTGGACTCCACATGAGCGGAAAATAGACGGAAACAGATAGCAGAAACTGAAAAATCAGGTTTTTTCCCGTTCTGCTGGGCAGAATCGAGAGTAGAAAATTTTTAACTTTTCTGCCACTGCTCTTGGATTCCGCTTTGGAACAGCCAATAGGAGCTCGTCTTAAAATTATGAAGCATTTAGCAATGGCGACCACCGTATGTGTTGTTGAAAGCATGGCTACGAAGTGCCACGATTGGTGCGAAATTTGGCTTAATCGGTAAGTAGAATATTTTTGAAGTATTCACATTTGTCGTAATGTTATGATTTGTTCCGCGCTGCTTTTCTGCTCTGAAAACCACTTCTCGGCGGAAACTCAAATGAAACAGAAATTCCGTTTTAGTTTACGCTTTCGATTTTCTGGTCATGTGGAGCCCAGGCCTGAGAGAAGCTTATACCTCTAATAATCCACAACGATATGATATGATTTTTATTCACAGGACGATACACATGAATGAGTTACAATACATGAAAGGAAGTCGTAACACCCATGAGTGAGACGGGACTCGAACCTGCGCCCCCGGCTTAGATAGCAAGCTCTCAACCACAGCGCCAGCACGGATCCATGGTAATTCATATTCGTTGCAAGAACAAACATCTTTTTTTTTTGCTAATTATAAGCAAAGTGTTGGTAATTATCGGTGACAACATTAAAAAAAAAAATAATTCGGCAAATTTTAAGAACAGAAAGTCTTACGAATACAATTTTAAGGTCAACGTCATGGACTCAAATTTAGTTTTAGAGAGCGCAAAGACGCATGGAAAAGCAAGAATTCCTCCACAAGCTTCACTTCACACTCTCCAGGGTCCCCCGTACCTACCACAGCTTCGTGGTTTAACCGGGATAGGGCCCTGAAGAGCGCTCTGTTCTTAATTTTGAACCAGAACCTAGGGTCGAGCAAACCCTAGGGCCCATCACCCCCAGAGGTATCGTTTCACTTGGAGGACTTTGTGACCACGACATTTTTAACGCCTCCCAGCCACCATTAATCAAGGCGGTGGATCTTTGATCGGCTGGGTTTCGAACCCGGGTCCCTCCGGACACGAGTCCGATGCCTTACCGATCGGGCCACCACGGCCCGGCAGTAGACACTGGGAGACATAGGGCCATTCCATGAAAAGTGAAACCAATTGGTCAAAAATTCCAATTGAAGTTATGTTGCTATGTTATACATCATTTTAAAGCTTAAGATGTATATTTTAAGAATCCTGCATTGGTTTTTTGGTGAGAGTTAGAATAATACTTGTTTTCTTAGTTGGAAGTACGGATATTTACGAACTTGTAAAAATCGGAAAAAAGAACACATTTTCAAATGCATATTTCTCATCGAAAAATACAAACAAAAATAACTACTTGTAGCACAATTTTAACTACTAAGACGGTACTATAATAATATGCATTCATTAATTTCTTTTGAATTGATATAAATGGTGTAATTGAAGTTTGAAAAAAAGAAGTTTGATGTTACATCTGTAACAAAAAAGAAGCAAAAGTTGTCATTACGTCCTAAAAAATCAAAATTAAAAAAAACCATTAATGGTCCTTTTGGCAAATTCTTAGAGTAATTGTCCACCATAGTTAAAAATATTGCAACTGATTTAGTTTTTAAATTAATGCTGTTACAGACGTAACATTTCGGACATAACAAATGGCTCTATGTTACGTCCGTAGCAAAAGTAAATTTTCAATTAAATAGGTAAAAAGCACAGGATGAGCAATACATGTATATAGCATAATATGGTACGAGTACTAAAGTTTCTGGTATTCTGATTTTGAAATTTTTAATTATGTCGGCATGTAATTGAAATTTATTTCTTAAGATTAATAAAATACACATATGGTATAACTGATTATAATTTATACCTCAACTGGCATTTTTTGCTACGTTACATGGAAAGAGAGCTGTGGATGGAGTTGGGTTTATGGTCAGGCACCAGGTGTGGCAGAGAGTAAGATCTAGAACAGCATTTGTCAACGACGCTCTTTCCTTTTTTTCAGTGTGCAAACTCCATTGCAGAAAAAGTTAAAATTATTTATATGCCCCAGGAAAATGTTTTAAAGCTGACGCCAAAATTGGAAGAACGGTGGGCTAACATCGCGAATTTGCCAAAAGCCCGCGAAATGCATTGTTTTCGAACAGAATACGAAAATGCCGTTCGAATTTCGAGAACGTCGGACGAAAAAGGACACATTTTTTCATTCAAAAAAAATTATCAAAATTGACCAACTGTCACCAAGAAGGTTAAATTTTAGTTTGGTACTAGTATTCTGCTATATCATCCAACATTTTCAAATTTTTAAGTTCTCCTAAGACCAATCACTGATTCCAGGGAGGAATTTACTTTTTCCGATTTTTTTATGTAGCAGTCCCATTATGCATTAATTTTAAGAATACAAATAAATAAATTTGTGTGAAGGCCCTTCTAAACTTTTCTTGTGTCAATCTTTCTTGGAAATAATTGTCTTAAGATGCATTAATTCATTGTTACATATTGACATATCGGCATATGCTCTTAACTCCACCAAACTTACCCAAATTTTCTAAAACTGTTACAGTATAACTTAAAATATTCTAATAATGTGTTAATTAATGCTACTGTATTGTTTTAGCACAAAAATCTTTGTTTATTCCTGCTTTAAAATACTGTTTTCTACTTTCAAATCAGAGATGTTACGTCTGTAACACCACTTTGTTTCGTCCGTAACAAGTTTATGAATTTTTTTCACAAATTCGGCAGTCAAAATCCACACAATCTTTATGGTTTTAGAAAGCTTGAAGTCTCTAGAATACGTATTTAAAAAAAAAACTTCAAAATTTCCGTATAATTCAGAGGAATATTGTAAGTTGTATGACATAGTCGAGTTTTTGCTGTTTTGTGAATTACGTCTGTAACAGGTAGTTTTTAATTTCTGCATTTTTTTGTAATTAAGCAATCTGCACGCAAATTTAATGTAGCATAAACATCATCAAGTTACACTACAGGAAAAAAAATTGAAGACTTTCATCAGCCCAAACCAGAATTATTAGTGTTCAAAGTCTGCGATTGTTACGTCTGTAACGATGGAATTGCCCCATAGTAAAACACGTACAGCGGGCTATTGAACGACTGATATCACGTCTTACCCCGACCAAGAGGAGCTACGAGTAAAAGGAATCATTGCTGTGGTCTGTTTGCCTACGAGCTATACAAGGTATACTGTCCGTCCTTCAAAACCGCGCATGGCACTCTGGAACCATTCTACTCAAAAAGGGTTGATGGGTTGTAAATAGGAACTTTCCGAAGTTTTCAATTTAAAACTTGCATTTTTGAAATCTTGACACATTCAAATAAACGATGTATTTTAAATTAGCATCGTTCTGCGCTATTTGATACGACTCAAAATGCTTCTTATTCTTCTTCCCTTTCTTGTTATCTTACCTATCACCCCTATTTTTGTAAGATCAGAGAAGACCTGACGCAAAAGCTGTGCGACCTTGGAAATTGTGCGTGTTTCTCATATGAGGGAGAAAAACTAAACCAAACCTTTCCCTTTAATATGAACAACTAGCGGTACCCGCACGGCTTTGCCCGTGGTATAAAATTAAAAGTTCATTTGTAAAAAAATGATATAGCAGAAAAAAAAACTCTATTTTAGTTATAATTCAACTATAATTCCTTCAAAGTATGATATAAAAATTTGGTATGGACCCTACACTACTTCCTTTTACGTGTAAATTTCTTAGTAGATGCCTTAAGTGCTAAAATAGTGCTTGAAGTGAGTAAGATAACAATTCAAACATTTGCATCCCTAGTTTGCCACGAAACAATGCAAAAAAATGTTTTACAATGATTAATCTCCTAAATATCGCCGATTTTAACATCATTCAGTAGATTTTTCGCAAAATATCGCCAATAGCGCCAAATTGAACCCAAAAAAAAATTTTTTTTGTCGCTAAATTTATTGCCAACTTGGCGATATGTCGCCAAATTGGCGTCAAACACTTGGTGACCAAAAGCTTGGCGAGATATCGCCAAGTGGTCGCGCCAATTCATATCACTTTGGTCTGCATTGAAAGCCCTGATTACCCCATAAAAGGGGTAAATCACCCCCTTGGGGACATTCGAATGCAACCCCAAAGATAGGTGCACAAAAATAAGCCAAAAGAAAAAATAAGAAAAATTTTGTTGCTCACAGAAACCAACAAAAATCTTACCAAAGTTTAAAAGAAGAAGAAAGTTTTCTTTCCTAACTTCAAAAACAAAATAATGCATTTTCCGAAATGACATACTTTAGAAAGAACGTTGCAATATCGCAACAAGATAGAAGTAAATATACTGAAATAGAATTGAATGCCAAATTGTAAAAAAGTCGCCAAAAAAATAATTTTTAATATTGTCTTTCATTATTTATTAAATGCAATTATTGCTGCAAATTACAGTCCAACAATAAATAATCACATTGCAAAAGTATATTTGGAGCAATTTTTTCTTTTAAACTCAACTGATCCTAAAAATTTTAAGTATTAGTCATAGAAATTTCGTGCATTATTCTTCACAATGATAATAAAAACAATAAACATCGACAAAGATCAACCAGCAAACGATAAATTAAAAGTTAAATTCGTTCACTCAAGCCATTTGCTGCAATTTATATTGAAATAAATTAATAATGAAGTAAAATATGTACGAAATAAAAACGTAACCATGGTAACAACATGAAAAGTTGATTTCCGTTGATAAAATAATTCATTTCATCTCTATTTTCAAACAAATTTTATTCGCGAGCAAAGCCATTTTAGAATCGTTTGGCTTGCTTTACTGAAGGTAAGCCTTGAATTTCGGGATTCTAAAAACAATTGTTACAGCTCTCCTGATGATCGTAGAAACTTCGAAAAAACGTCATTTTGTGCAGAAAATTCCAAGCTTTCGAATGACATAAGACTTGAAAATGTGTATGGAATATTTCTTCCCTATTTTATCGAATTTCCTCTAAGAATTCGAATAGAAAAAGAACGAAATGGAATGTTCGAAAAATCGCTTCGAGGTGCAAAACTACATGCTACAAACTAATTTTGTGCCAAGTGGCATGAAAATCGACCGAACGGTTTTGGCGCTACGCGCGTAACAGACAGACAGACAGAAAGAAAGAAAGAAAGAAGGACAGACAGAACCACCTTCAGCTTTATTATTAGTAGAGAGAGATATACACCCCCGGTCTGTAACTTTTCTCCCATCTCGAAATGCGTTGCACCGACTCATTAGGGACCTATATTGGTCCCTTCATTTCGAGAGAGCACATACTGTATTACTACATCAATCGGTGTGTTCTGCACTACGATTTTGTTTGCTGCACTTGACCAAGGTGCTTGTTTTATTTACGAAAAAAGTTTAACTGAAGGAGAAGTGAGTAGAAAATTTTCAAAGATGCAGGTGAAAAACGTCAAAATTAAGAAAATTAGCATTTTTAAGGGACTTAAAAGACAATCTACAACGCCAGTCACTAACGCTACATCATTGAACAAATGATTGTAGCATATGTGCGGAGTTGTGCGGCTGGTGAGAATGAAGGTCAAATCAAGATTGCCGAAAGACAAGGTGGGACCCTCGTCAGTTTGGTCCCCGGCCCCCACTCTCCCCAAGAAAATTTATAATGTTCCGATTCCATGACGGCCGGTCCCCTATTTTCCGACTAGAATGTAATGACCTTTCGTCAGCCCTGAGCCAAATCACTGGCTCCATCCCTTCGATCATGAACTGAGAACTGCCAAGGTTTATGTTTCAAGGATCAGTGCTTCTTGTACTGAATGGGATATTGAAATATTTCTTTAAAAAGTAGGAACGGCTTCCTTAGCATAAAAGAAACTCAATCCATTATGTCATGAAACTGGGTGTAAGGGAAACGATAGAAAAAGCTGCGGAAAATCGCGTAGATGAGTGGAGGAAAAAGATATTTAATCGCATTAGAGGTGTAAAAGACTTAGTTGCTGTTGATGCCTTGTGTTATAGGTTTTGCCATCAGAATATCACAGACCTAAATCGCGAGGAAATGAGGACTACACCCTGCAAGAAACGATGAGGCTATGAAAGCTACTTACTCTTACCTTGAAAACAACTCAGAAGAGTACCAAATTCTTACAGAGGATTTGGTAGAGTGAATTTCGTCCTGATATTTGAACAGTTCAATCGCAGCAAAAAGGTTGAAGATATTTTAATAGCCGAAACTACAAGCAAGAAAGCCGCTGTTTGCTTCTGAAATGTTGACTAAAAAATACTCACTGATAACAGGTGTAGCAACAGGAACTGATCTTCAAAAGGAAACACTATGAGTTGTCGAAGCTGCTGCAGATATTATTTTGTTAGACATAGGATCAGAAGTTTACAATTCTAAAGACTATCCTTCATCTGCCAACTTTTTAAGTGACATTGATTCAATCATTCCTGATAAATTGAAACTGTTCTTCGAGATTCTTTCGCATCATTTCATCTTTGAATGACACTGTAGAGGAAGATGATTCGTTCCAAGAGCTTTGAAACACCGCAACAAAAAGGACAACTTGAGGAACAACTTGAGGACAACAGCGCTCTTCTACCTCTTATAGATACTGAACCTGGAAAATCTGGGCTTTCAAAACGACTTTTAAGAAAATATAAATATTTTGATATCCTTTATTTATTTTAAGGTCTAACGACTCTCCATGTAATTTATATGTACATGTTAACATAAGCTTTCATTCTTTGTGTATATGCTATTAATCCTAATATTTAATCAGTCACTTCTATATGCAATTATCGTATTTTTGTGGGTAGCAAGCAATCAGCGTAGAATGTATGATTTATGCGCTGTAGAAAAAAAGTGTAATATATTCATGATACACAGTACTATTAATAGTGTGTTGTTGGAGCCTGAAGAGAACTACTTCTGTCAGACCATATGTCTTAGCTTGTGCAAGATGGGGGAGTACTTATTATTATTACTGTACCGTCATTTACGTATGATTGCATTGATATTTTGCTCATTAGACACATCATATTCATTCATTTCTATTTATATGATTTTTTAAAAAATGTTTTTAGTAACAATCAAAGCAGAACGTATGAATTATGTGCTTTAAATGAATGTTTATAACATATATCTCAGTTACACAATATTATCGTCTATGTCTGACTTTTTTTCTTTCTGCAACGCACAAACTGGGGCTTGGAAACTGAACGCGTTTAGGTTGAGAATAATGCTGAACATGTTTTTGCATATTAGAGAAGACTGTTGCTTTAATACTACTTCGCTGTTATGATGATATTTTATTCATTTTGCGTCATTAATCATTTTGTGCAAAATGGGAAACTGCTATTTTTGCTCTAAAATGGGAAAAAAAGACTATTCCTTTAATGTTACCGAGTGTCTTTCTCTTTTCAACCGACGAAAAAACGGAGGAGGTTCTCTAGTCGACCGGTACATTCTTTTTTTTATGTATAACCACGCATAACTTTTTACTGAATAGGCCGATTTTGATTTTTTTTTTTTTTGTTGGAAAGGGTACACCTCCCTGGTGGTCCCATGGTCCCATGATGCGGGGTTTGAAAACGGAATTCTGAAGAAATTGAGGGAAATCTTTAGAATTCCGTTCATGCGCACCCTCTTTGCGCATGAATTGAATTTCAAATTTCACGCGCACACTCTTGCGATTTGATGTTTATTAGTTCACAGTAGCTCGCCGATGGAGTGGCCTAGCGGTAAGACGCTGGGCTCTCATTCGCAAGAACTTGAGTTCAATCCTCGACGGAGTCGGTGGATTTTCAAGCAGCAGAAAAAAAATGCACTGCCTACGTCAAACGATTATGCGGCATGCAAACTGCAGTTTTACTGATAGAATATATGTAGTCCTGAGTACCCCAATTTTTAAAAAAAATATATTTCCAGGCTCCCATGACCTAAACTTTTAAATTTTAAAGCTAGTGATGCACTAATGAATCGGCGGTAAATGGTTACTCTGCGGATTAACCTGTAAGCAAGTTTTAGCCGCATAATCGGGGGAAAAACTAGTAATTTAAAAATGTTTTAATTAAATCAGCATAGAAATAAATCCTAAAAAGAAAAAAAAATCTTTTTAGTGGCAATTGCTTAAAATTTCAGACGCTTTAATAAAGTGAGATGAAGCATCACGATGGCAACATGACACTATTCCGGGTATACATTTACACTGAAAAGAATGAAATAAAAATAAAATTTTATAAAAAAAGTAAAACCGACTCCAAAAACGCAGCTGAAAATTGCTCTGAAAAGTAAAAAATAAATTTATTCTTTGAACACCGTCGACACTACTTTTAAACATGAGTTTTGAAGTCGGTGTCGAAACAGTTAATAAAATCATTCGTACCCATTTTTCGGTTACGTGTTTCATAATAAAAACAGCAAAAATGTTTCATTCCCAATTTCAAGTGTTTTTTGAAGGGAAAAATCAATCAAATGGTACAATCAATGGGTAAGAATGATTTTATTAACTGTTTCGACACCGACTTCAAAACTCATGTTTAAAAGTAGTGTCGACGGTGTTCAAAGAATAAATTTATTTTTTACTTTTCAGAGCAATTTTCAGCTGCGTTTTTGAAGTCGGTTTTACTTTTTTTATAAAATTTTATTTTTATTACAAACAAGAATCTCTTCTTTTAAATTAAAAAAAAAAATAATTAAAAAATAAAATTATTTTCCTGACATTATTTTCTGATTTATATGCCTATTGAAGTAGTTACTGTCGGAAACTAACACAGCTTGTTAACTTTATCAAACATATTTCAAGTTTTCTTAGTTTACAGTCACCTCGGATAATGATTACTATTTTCAGCTGTGCTTAAACAGAATTATCTCCAATGTTTTCTACATTCCCTTATAAAAATAAAAATGCGTCCCATGTAACAGAAAAAAAAAAAACTCAAACATGCACACACCAAAAGAAATATTCTTGGCTTTGTTTCATTCTTAATCTTCATTAGAAGTCTCCGAACATCGAAGTTGAGATTTAAGAAACTTTAGCGGAAAAGAACAGGAAATCAGCAATATTTTACTCAATAATATCTTACAAACTTGCTGCACATATGATTCGATTTTCTTTCCATTTCCGAGCGACATTCTTCAAAACCATCTGCGTGGCTGGAGCATAACCGATTATAAAGAAAGCTTCTCGTATAGGATTTCCATGATTCTTTTCTTCTTCTTCAGACAGACAAGTCAAAAAATTCATTCCCTCAGTAAGACCATTATTATTTTATTAGTAAAGAAACATATTTTTATCTAAAGTAATTTTCGTAGTTACGCGGAGCAAAAATAAAGTTCAAAGGTAAGTTTTTTAAAGTTTTAGTGTACAAAAATGTGCATGTATGGGAAAACGGGCAAGGTGACGATCTTAATATTTTTTAATTTTTCACGAGAGTTAAATATTAACTGATACTTTGTTACCTAAAATTCTTGAAATGAATTATAATTTATTAAGCTGTATACATGATTAAAATAAAAAAAAATAATTTTTGACGTATCAAGTAAATTTTGGAAAATTAAATTGTTCGTCATTTTGGCCCATATAAGTTGCAAGATGATAAGCTCGTTTAATATAATTTTGAACAAATATAGTCTTAATAAATCATCATTTAGCATATATATATATAATTACAATTTTTTGATAATACGTAATAAAAAATATAGCGATAAGCAATGATAAAGAGCTGAGAAATATGTTTTCCTTAACTGGTTTATTTAGATGTGACACGAAAAGATTATCGGGCAAGACGGAAAAAAACTGTTTTGTGGTTCAAAAAACGCGAAATCCAACGGTTGTAAACGGTGAGTGATGTGTTCTCGAAGCAGGGGCGGCTCCAAGTACGGGCAATCCTGTCAGCTGCCCAGGACTCCGTGGCTAGGATGGCCCGGCCCCCGAACTGTACTATTATTACTGAAATTGATGGTCCTTTAACTTTTTCAAATTTATCTTGAATGCAGAGAGTCAGAGAGAAAGAAAGATAAAGTGGAGTTTATCTTCTAGTCTATGAGAGAGTTATTAGTAGGTATAAATGTAAACAATGTGAATCTAATCGTATTTACACTACTCACTCAGGATCAGGGGGCTGATAGTTTCTCCTCTGAGAATTTGTTAGAAATTTTCAGTCTTAAATAGGCGTTTTCGATGTTTTTGGTCATCTTTAAGATAGATGAGGTTTAAGAGAACTCCTCCGTTAATGTTTTAAATAAAATTTTTGGAAATGCAATTTTTATCTCAGGTAGTCTTAGAGGAGTAGAACCTCCTTCCTTACCACCATTTCGATTTGGCCCATGTGTGTCTGTGTATTTGTGTGCCTGTCTTAGACACTGTTGCTCCTAAACGGATGATTCGACTTCAGTAAACTGTTTCTTGCACGAATGGTGACTTGATAGAAGCGTGTCTTAAAATATGTTTCGTCTTTGTAGGGTTATACTGAAGACATTAAAATTATAAACAGAATTAATATTCCTTCGCGACGTTGATAATAAAAGCCTAGTTGCGTGGCCTTCGTGGTCGAGCGGTGAAAACACTTACTCAGTATGTCGTGAGTTCGATTTCTACTGGAGTGTGTGTGCCCTGGGTGTCACTTCTGCTCTCCTGTAATGTAATGTTTTTTTGTTTTATCCTGTTTGAAAATAAAAAACTGTACTGAGTGTTGCTTCATTAGAAGTCCACCGTTCTTCTATGTCAATTGCACCCTTCCTTCCCACAGTAATAGGACGTTAAAACAACAACATCAAGATTAACCGCGCATTTAAAAAATGGCAATAATAGATAGAACGATTGTTTTGAATATGACACAGCTTTCAAGTTGTGTTAAAATGGTATTGTAAAAAAGGTAAAATCTCTAAGTCTTTCACGCGAATGACAGTTAATCATTGCTAACAGGGATCTGAAAAAGATCACTGGTTTGAAAATTTTATTTGTTACTATTTTTTATTTGCTAACAAATAAAATACCTTCAATTCATTTTTGTACACAGCGAAGGTATTTAAAAGGAATTTCTATTTCTCCTATTGATTCTGCTTTGCGACCAACAAAACTTAGTGGTTGCGATTATCCTGAATTTCCCATTCTATCTAGAAAAACATAAAGTGTATTGAAATTTTATGTGTGTTCCTAATATAAGGTGCTGCTAGCGAGTCTAACATTTTTTTCATTTTAGTTTAAAATTTGCTTTTCTGTGTTAGATGGGCAATTCCCTGCAATTTTCGCAATTTCCCGTACAGAAGTTGTCCGAGAACATTTGTTTGAAATGTTCGTGTACTTGTAATACTATTACTCGGGAAACGAATCTATTACTTTTGTTCAAAAGCGGCCAATTGAAATTTGCGTTTTTCTGATAAATCATGACAGTGGACAAGCCCCTTGCCGTATGGCTAGGCAGGGGATTGTCACCGGGGGACTTTACTTTTACTTAATTGCGTAATATTTGCAAAATAATTGGAACATAATTAGTTACGAAACTACCGATAACTTTAGATGTAGATCATGCAAATAATAAATAATCTGTTCCATAATTAAACTAATGAACATTAATTAAATCACTTACCAGAGGACTGCTTTCGCAACGATAAATATGCATACTTTCATCACAAATGTGGATCTGAAACTAACCAAACTGGCGTTTCAACATCATTCTTAGCAATTTCGGCAACTTCACACTAATTGTGTTTAACTACATGCAAAACACTTGAAGGGCCAGGGGGAAAAAAGATGAAAGTCACTTTTTCGTCAATTTTGACATATTAGCGCTATCTAGGGGCTATGAAAGACTAGTATCATCTGGTAAAACAACAAGGGGGAAAAAAGATGAGAAGCCACCGAAATGTGCATAAAAACTCGAAAAACTATATAAGGAGCTACGAGAAATCAAACTTTTTTTCTCGAAATCGCTTTTTGGTCACTTTCATCTTTTTTCCCCCTGGCCCTTCATTTGCAAGCAAATTTTTATGTTGATGCTATATTATTGTTGCTAATGCATTGTACGCTAAATGTATTATTCTGAGCTCTTGTTATTTAAAAAACACAAAATAACAATCCGAAATTACCATTACCTATGACTTGTGGCTGTTCAAAACAAGAAAAGAATATGTAGTAATTTCTTGAAGACTTCTGAAGTTTTCCTAGGTTAGAATGAAGTTTTGATTATCCTTTGCATTCTATCTTTTTCATTTTTTTATAATTTAGTTATGAATTAAATGTTACTTTATCAGTTTGAATGTATTAAATGTTATTTAAAAATATTTTTCAGCTTTTGCATGTTCTTTATCTTAATAACTACTTTTAAGTCTTGTCTTTTAAAAACTGCTTTCACATGCTTTGTTTCCCATGTATATATGATTTTATATTTAATAGTAATATTATGGTGCCATTATATATGGTGATTTTTATGAGCCTCTATCAGTGCTCCACTGCAGCCAATGCTTTGCTCCACTGTGCCTCTACCATGAGACACAGTAGAGCAACTTTCAAAAATGAATCTTTTAAAAATCAATATTATTAGAAAAATCTATGTAAAAGTTTAGAATAATAGCTATAAAGTTCTATAATCATGTTTACCAGTTACAAATCGATCTAAAATCAAAGAACTTATAACTAACGAAATGATAGTTGTTTCACGTTGCCTGTTTCTCCCCTACTAGAAAACAGTTTTTATTTGAGTGAAAACATTACAATCACCAACTTCCACTAAATGTTTCGAGCATCAACTGTGATAATTCTAGATTGAAGTACTTTTATCACTTTTACATAGTATGGCAAAAGTGAATAATAAACAAGCAATTTTTGATTAAAGAATATTTGATTCTATACTTTCTTTACCTGTCACACATGATTGAGTTTCCCGACAAAATGTTTTTTCACTGCGAAAGTAAAATGTTATTAGTTTGCGATTATTTCATTTAGCTTTTTCGACCTCATATCTCATTTGAACTTTTTTTAATCAAAGTCTTTTTACTATAACAGTGTAAATTAGAAAGAAACAAATTACCCTTCACAGTGTCAAAAATGTTTAGAAAAAATGAAACAATAAATGAGTTAAATGTGAGGTTAAAAAAAAAAGAGAATAATTCATTTCTACTTTTGAAAAAATCGGCATTCGGTATTTTTATCTAAACCGTTTGATGCTTGAAATTTTCTGAGCCTTAACCACTTCCCTTACGAATTTTTTTTTTGGAAAAAATTGCAAGAAAAAAAAAAAAAAAAAAAACATTTTTTTTTAAATTTAATTTTGAAATACAAGAAAATGAAGCAATACAAACAAAATATGTAGGTTTCAAGTTGAATTTTTAATTATTTATAGGCGTAAAATCAATTAGTTTCACCCGAGTTTTCTCGGGATAATAATTACCTGCAACTCATACGAGCCCGAGATAACTCGGGATAATCAGGCAAGCGGTTAACAGAAGTCTAAACCAAATTTCAAAGTGTTTGAAATTACATATTTTCTGCAATTTATGATATTAAGTCGCATAAAATTAACTTGCCATGCATTTACAAAATTGTACTCTTTGATATATATTTTTCTGCAGGGGAAACTTTCGAACTTATTCTTTATAATTTTTATTCAGTAAATGTAAAAACGCGTGTAATTCAAAATTTATTTTAATCTTTTTTTTTCTCTTCATTTTATAGGAAAATGGACTTCAATGAGGCAAACATCACGTTTGTCTACAATCATTTGAACGAGACCTTCCCAGCGCCCTATCAACGAGTGTACTCGATGCGAATCCTCGGTGCATCATTCACCGTGCTTTTGGGAATCACAAGTATTTTGGGCAACCTCGCAGTTGTCTTCACTTCGTTCTTCGACGAAGCCCTCCGAGACCAAACGAGCAACCTGCTTCTCGTCTACTTGTCGGTGACCGATGTATTGACGGGTTTATTCGTCATCATCCCTGCTGCCGTCTCGGTTGCTTTCGAATTCTGGCCGTTTGGCGATTTCCTCTGCAAGTTCCACACCAGCCTGGCCTACACGTGCAGTTGCTCGTCCTCCTTCAACATCTTCTTTATCAGCTTGGACAGGGCATTTGCCGTTGCGAAGCCGTTGCAGTACCCCAGCATTATGAACACCAAGAGGATTCTTACCCTCTGCATGATCCTCTTTGTCATGGGCGCTTCTATATTCTTTCCCGCCATGATTTTTGACTGGTCTGTGTACGACTACACTGAAGGAGCCTGTGGCTATGACTGGAACATTTACGAAGTTCGATTTATGGCCTCGTGGGGGGCCACTAGCTGCTTCTATCTTCCAGCAGTTGCCATGGGCATCTGTAACTCGTTGATCATATTTTCAGCACTCAAGTTTAGGACAAAGAAGCTGTTTGTCAGGCGCATGGAGGCAGCAGCTCGCGAAAAGACATCCAACGATTCAAGCATGAACAAAACAATTATCAGTGTCATCCTGGTAGTTATAATGTATTATGTTACTTATTCACCGTACTGCACTTCGAAGCATTTAAGAGCAGTTCTTGGATTCACTATCCCGGGACAGCTCAATTATTTAATAACTCTATTATATTATTTGGCTTCTGCTGTAAACCCTTTTATATATGGAATTCTCAGAAAGGATTACAGGAATGCGTACAAAAAAATTCCTCGGTTTTTATCCCAGAAAATGTGCAGAAGAACTTAAGCTGACGAATTAGTGCTTCAGCTAAAAAATATAATAGAGTCAACGTTCATTGTAGAAACACTTATCATTCGAACAAAATTGGTGACTGTAACGAAAAGTCTCTATAACGTAAATATGCAACATATTGCATGCTAATTTCATACTGTTTAAAAACACTGGAATAACTTTTACAAATTATGCTTTATATTCAACGGGAATGAAAAGACTAGCAAAATTAAAATCAATACAGGTTTTAGCTTACTTTTCTGTAAAAATAGAAAAATGGTGAAAATTAAAAACATAATTTAGGTTTCGAGCAGCGGAAACTGTGTGCTTGTCAGACTGTCTATTGGTCTGTTCTTCTGCCGCCCCCCCCCGCATTAACTTTTGAGTGCACAGTCTGATTCGTTTTTTTATTGAAAGATCCCAGTGAGGACACCACACTCCCATATTCGACTTTTTGATTCGAATAATATTTCTTTCAATTTCGAACAGTTCAAAAAACCGGTCCTCCCTTATAACTTTTGAGGAAACAATCCGATTCGAATAAACAATTTTATTTTGTTCTAAAGATCTCAGCGAAAGCACCTCATTCCTGTTTGATTTTTTTATTTGATCAAAATTTTCATTAAATTTTGAGCAGTTCAAAATTGTTTCATATGTTGACGAAATTTAACCCCTCTTTACCAGATATTGATGAAGATTTTCATTATTATAAAACATCCTGCAAATTAACAAAAAGTAAATTGAAGCTGGATTTTTATTCATTTTTACGAAACCAAATATGAAGACTGTTTCCATTCTTTGCACATCCACTTTTTAAAAAAAATATTAAGTTTCGATTTCGTTTTTTACTTCAAGGAAAAAACTTATTTTCAATTAAATTCTTTTTGAAGTAAACGTTTCCAAAACTAAACGTATTAAATATTTTATTTCAAATATAAATACTGAATAATAAATAGGGAAAAAGACACATTGAGAGAAACATTGTACATGACTCTAACAAATTTAAATTAACTTCAAAACTTTTAAATTAAGCATATTCATATAACTATTACCATATTAAGGTATAACATAACTAGCAAGCTGATTTCTAGTTAAATTATTCTGTGATTAAATGTTTGATCATATCAGTTGGTTTTATTATAAGCATCAACTTAAATGTGGAACATGTTTTCACATTCCAAGTAATGTTTCATATTGTTTATTTACAACTAAAAATAAACTCGAACTGTCTTTTCTGTTCCTACCAATACAAAGCAAAAATAAATGCTTTAACTAGTGAAATCAATTTAAAAATGATACAGTAAGATAAAAAGGTTGTGTAAAACTAGAAATATTAAAATATATGGAGAATAGTGTCATATTGTGTGCATTTAATACTTCATACAATGTCAAAACTTCAATATGTACACCAGCCGAAGTTTTAGCCATTAATTTGCTGAAGCTTCGGTATTGAAGTATTCGGCGCTTCAACTAAGCTGCGCTTTGCGCCATTTCTAACTATAATGTTGATAAGATGCAAACAGAATAGCTAATTTCTAGATATGGGCGATTCTCTTGGACTAATTAAGGCAAAGCCGCTTTTCCAAGTGTAGAAGAAGCCTCACAACTAAACAAATGAACAAATGGGCGATTCTCTGTAAACTCTTTATTTTTCGCACGAAATCTGTCCGGGGACGGTTTTTAGAAGTGTTCGTATAATTATAATACTATTGCTCAGAAAATGAATCTATTACTTTGGTTTGAACGAGGGCCAATTGAAGTTTGTGTTTTTCTGCTAAATCATGATAGGCGGTAAGTCCCCCACCTAGTATAACTAGGCTCTTTGTTGCGTAATATCTGCAAAATTATTGGAACATAATTAATTACGAGACTACCTAATAATTTAGGCACAAATCGTGGACATAATAAATAATATGTTTTATAATTAAATTAATTGAAATTAATCAAATCACTTCCCCGAGGACTGTTTTCGCATCGACCCTGATGTATATTTTCATCACAAGTGTGTCTCTCAAACTAAGCAAAGCAGCGTTTCAACACCTTTCTCGGCGATGTCGGCAAATTCACACTGATTACTTTTAACTTCATGCCAAAAAGAATTTGCAAAAGTTATCGATTTTTCGTATTACAGTTTTGAATTTGTTACAGGGGACTGTTTGAAAAATCTCCGGACAGAATTTACATGACAATTTTAAGTTTTAGAAATACGTAATTATACCTTATTTCATAAGAAAAATATAGCTTCATTATTCTATTTTTAGATATTAATTGTCAAATTTATGTAGTGTTAATAGGTTTTTTGAAATACTATCTTTAACAGTTAGACTATGGGATTGGGACAGCCAGGGGACTGTGTTTTTGGCGCTTAGATAATTTCTAGAAAAAAATATTAAATTGTTATCGCTCCAAATACAATTGGGCACAAAGTATTAATGCTTTACTTGTACTAAGAGTGATAATTACTTTATTACACTTCATTATTTTTAAAATACTAAGTCCAAACAGCCAATTACTAGTTCCCATATATAATATTGGTTCATATCAGTTGGTTTTATTATAAACATCAACTTAACTGTAGAACATGCTTTTTATGTTCCAAATGATGCTCATTTCTCTTCTTTCAACAAGAAGTTCTGTCAAGAACTAAACGAGCCTACTTTCCCGTACATCGACATCGGCATTCTAGCATCTGATCAATATTCTCCTGAATATCTGAAACTGAAATTTATGTCAAACAAAGCTTTATAGCACTTAAAGCTGATTTCTAAAAGCAAAATATACCCCTCTCATCAGATGAAATGGACACGTAAAAAGTAAATAAACGAGTAAATAAAGTTTTGTCGCACCTTTTAAAGAATGTAACTGTTAGGGCCCTGCTCCACATCAGCGTAAAACGCGACCGAAA
Organism: Uloborus plumipes; assembly: GCA_038373865.1. Taxonomy (NCBI): domain Eukaryota; kingdom Metazoa; phylum Arthropoda; class Arachnida; order Araneae; family Uloboridae; genus Uloborus; species Uloborus plumipes. The sequence goes on along the minus strand of JAXGGA010004496.1, from coordinate 47,119 downwards.
CTGAAGGCAGAAACCGAAAATCCGGGTACTTTCCATAGGAACACCATTGAATCCATTTTACGCTTCTGCCTAATTTTTCTGCTTTACGTCGATGTGGAGCATGGCCCTTATAGTTCCTCCGTCGAAAAATTTCACAATCGTTTTCAAAAGAAAAAAAAATAAATAAAATAAAAGTACAAAGAATATCAAAACACATTTTATCAAAGAAAGAAAAAAAACCTCGTTCGTTAATAAAATGTCTCGAATTTTATTTTTAATCCGTTGCCAGTTGTTAAATATAAATAAAGAATAAAATGCTCTCGTGAATGAAAAATTTTTGTAAACAAAAAAAAAAAAATCGTCTGAAAAAAAAATAATAATAATAGAGTGATTCCATACCAACTCACCAGAAAAAAGAAAAGTTGGTCGCACGACCAACTCGGATTTTCTTTTAATTTGGCACACATGTTGATCATATAGACGTGTGGAAAAGTCTAAACTGTTAGGTTCCAGCTCCACTTATTTTCTGAGATACATGCCCTCAAAGTTTGTCCGTCACGTCAAAGTACAAAAAAAGTAATGTTATTTAATCATTTTTTATAAAAAAATCATACCCATGCAAATTAAAAGTGTTAGATATCTATGGAAACTAGTTACTCCAGGCATTTAGAAAAAAAATACTAGAATGTTCATAATGAAAATTGCTAAGTTACAGGGCTCTTTGAAGTTGTAATAAAAAAAACTCGATTTTGCCGATTTTGCTAAAATTGAGGAATTTATTCCAAAACTAGCTGTCGTGGCCGTCACGAAACTTTCTTCTATATCTATCTTATGAATTCCGGTTACAAAATAAAATACGTACTCGCCCGAATAATTGGAAACAGCACCAATTTCCCAATTATCGTAATAACCCTGCAAATGCAGAATCAATGAGCAAAATTGGAAATCATTACAAAAGCCTTGTTTAGATTAATTGCAAACATTTTATTTGTTAGTCAAAAGAAATTGGCAACAGTTAAAAATTTCAAATCATTGAAAGTTTTCAGCTGTTTTGATAATTAAATTGCGTGAAAGCGATTTTTTAATGAATTATTTTTTCGCATTGTTGACTAAGCGCAAAAATCACCCCACCCTCCCCCTGGGGCGATTGGCGCCAAAATTTATTCGATGCTTGTTTCCATATTGGGTTAGTGTTATTCCAAATTTCATTCAAATCGCAGCAATATTTCCCGAGATACAGTAGGTGCAATGACAAAATAAGCACTTTTGATTGCTCCACCCCCCCCTTTGAGATATTGACACACAAATTGAATCAGCACCTGTACTCAACCTATGGATCAATTTTCGTTTGATTCCGCCGGTTACTTCCTTAGATATAGCAGTCACCCCCCGCGCAGAACACGTACGATTGCTCCACCCCCTTCGAGATATTGACAAACAAATTGAGTCAGCACCTGTACTCAGTAGGGTCTACTTATGGACCAATTTTCGTTTGATTCCGCTGGTTACTTCCTGGGATATAGCAATCAACCCCGCGCAGAACACGTGCGATTGCTCCACCCCCCTTCGAGATATTGACAAACAAATTAAATCAACACCTGTACTCAGTAGGGTCTACCTATGGACCAATTTTCGTTTGATTCTGCCGGTTACTTCCTGAGATATAGCAATCACCTTCGCGCAGAACACGTGCGATTGCTCCACCCCCTTCAAGATATTGACAAACAAATTGAATCAGCACCTGTACTCAGTAGGTTCTACCTATGGACTAATTTTCGTTTAATTCCGCCGGTTACTTTCTGAGATATAGCAATCACCCCCGCGCAGATCACGTGCGATTGCCCCTCCCCCCTTGGAGGAATTTGCTAAAAAAAGTCAGGTGCACCAGTTCACATGGTGGTACATATGTGCAAAAATTTTTGTTCGATTTCATGCAGTAGATTTTGCTCTAGCGCGGCCACAAAAACTGGTCACACACATACAGACTCACACACAGACAAACACACAGACACACAGACAGACATTTTCCAAAAATGGTCGAAATGGACTCAGCGCACCTCAAAACGTGCAAATCCGTCAAAATTCGACATTCGAAAATTTTCATGAAACCAATACTTTCTTCTATATATTAGATATAGAAGAAAGTAAAAAGGAAGACATAACCAAAGGTTTACTCACTTTTTGGTAGTGTACAGATGTTTACTATAAATGGTTACACAATGCATAACTTGGATTTCTCACTCCTTCTTGGAAATATTTAAGCTTAAAGATAAGCCATAAGGCAAAAACATGCGTTTTTGGCCATCTTGGCAGCCATTTTTCTCATAAAGGGGAGCAGTAGAAACTTTAATTTTTTTTTAAAACAAGCCACTGATATGTTAGCTATTCACAGGAAAAGAGTTTACTTTTGGTTATTTCTTTCATTAACAGATATCCTGCTGACAGTATATGCATGTTTTTCGCGACGACCATATGCTTTTGTTCCCCCTCTCATGGACTTAAAATTAATTAAACCAAAAAATAACGATATATTTATTAATAGCTGTATTATCTTCCCAATATGTCATAAAATTTAATTTATTAAATCGTTGAACAATAAATTAGATAATTGATAAAAACAAGAAATAGTATTTCTCTGATGCCTGAGCATTGAAAATTCATAATTATAAAGCACTAAATACTTTCTTGAGAAATTAACATAAAGGAGCTCTAAATATTTATATTATAAGCAATACCCAATCTTGTGATTGGAATACTTCTGATTTTAATTGCAGAATTTCTTGAATATCACATGAATATCAGGAAAATAAATGAGGTCTTTTCGTTTGATGTAGGATATTTTATGACAAATTTCATTTGATTGGCTACTAACTGAGCATGGTGATAAAGAGCTATTAATTTCAGCATCGAATTCCATTTTACCTTATTAACAGTTAAATATTTACAAAATAATTAAATAAATAATTTAATATAAAGCCATGCTTGAAGAAAAAAAATTAGTGCAACTAATTTATTCCCATACTGATCTTTACAAAACTGACATGTGTTGAGCACTGATAAGAACTGACAAGAATAAGGTTAGTCACTAAAATACTAGTTCACAGATACTATAGAGCATACATTCTATTTTCTACAAAATAATACTGCAACAAAGAACAAGGGTATAAAGGGGTAAGTACTAAAGAATTTCTTGAAAAATCAATTAAAGTAAAGGAGCTTCGAATATTTATCTCATAAGCAATACCCAATCTTGTGATTGGGATGTTCCTGATTGATGGCTATAAACCGGAGGATAGCCTTGTTCTTTGTTGCAGTGTCAGTTCTTATCAGTGCTCAACACATGATTTTGTTTTGGACTTGGCGATATTTTTTGGGCTTGGCGATCATTTTTAGATGCATTAAGCCACTTTTAATACTTTTTTCGTCTCTTTTATTTTTAATGGGAAAGTAGGCTAATAAAAAAACAGAAATGTCTTCTTTTCTTGTACTATCAGTACAAAACAACAATAAAGACTTTAATTACCGAAATTAATTTGAAACTGAAACATATTAAAAATAGTATAACTTTGCATGCATTTACTACATGTTCAGTGCTAAAACTTCAAATATGAGCAGGAGCAGAAACTTCGGTATTCGGTGCTTCGGCTAAACCCCACTTCGCGCCATCTCTATTTGTCAGTAAAATATTTTTTACCCTTTCAACTAGCGTCTTTTATTTTTTTACTGTATTGATGATTTGTATTTTTACTAATCCGGTAATTAAAATTTCTTAATTAGAGCTTTGTATTTAATTTATATTCTCTGTCTGAAGTAAACAAATGGCTTTTGATCAGAACTCAAAAGAAATACTTACAAGAACCTTATTAAGAAATACTGATAATATATTTCATAAACAATAATCAACACTGAAATTAGTGAAGTAAAATGTACTTAAAATATACTAAATTTCTGAAATGTATTTTTATCCTGTCTTGTCCCTTCAAAAAGTTACAGGAGTAGTCAAAGAGTTGTACTTGTTATATCAAAAAGCAACAAAAACCACTACCACATACCCAGTGATGCAGTCGGCAAGAATGCTTAGGGAAATTACCTTGAATAATGTTGGACCCACCAAAAGAAAAATGGTTTGAAAACAATTTCATTTTTCACAATTAAAAACCAAACACAGATTAAAAACTACAGAATTGCGCGCACAAGTTAAAAATACGAGGAGGTTCAATTGTTACCTCCTTACCCACTCAAACAAAGGATCTACTTTTATCGCAAATAATAAGATAAAAGTTAATTGTAACCTTGCATAAAGTTGTTTTTCCTCTTTAAAAAGCTTTCTACTTTCCACGTCATTGCCTTGATTGTAGCTTTTTACTTCAACACACACAACAAAAGGATTACACACGTCTTTCACAAGCTTTGCAGATGACCAAATATGGAATCAGGTGTCTCGTCAGACGCAAACGGTGAAATCGCGTCACAGCTTCCCAATTTCATTAAAACTCGCTAAATTTGGTGACTTTTCTGTTCATTTCAGCGGTCTTCAAGACCTTTTTTTTTTTTTTTTTATCACGGGGTCACGATGGCAAAAACGCATGCATCCAGAAACATGTTTTACAATGCCCTTTCTATTGCAACTCATTTAAAAAAAATCATTATTCCGTGATCGTATGCTTTCCTGGTAATTAAAAATGATCTTCTTTGAACTGAAATAATAACAAGGAAGTCAAAAACTTCTGTAAATATATGGCGTGGAAATTCAAGACGCTATACATACTTGGTATCAAATACGATAAAATATTGATTAAAAAAATGTGTTCAAAGAGTTACCAAGGAAGCTTAAAATTAGGGATGCACCGATAAGCAAATTGGCCGATTACCGATTAATCGGCTTTTGTAATCGGCTGAATAATCGGCTGAGCCGATTAAAAATAAAAATGATTGTTTTTAATACTACCAATCTCACCATCACTATTTTTTTCTCTCTTTTACACTTCCGATTTTAGAAAGTGTAATTTATTTCTGAGAGAAGTTTTTTTTTCCATTTTCTTAATTTTCCCACAATAACTTAAAATTTTATCTAATTTATTAGAAACAATTTTCATATTCATGTCAATAATATTACATTAACACATTGTAATCATGTTTACTAGGTATGAAAATTCAAACAAGAAATTAGGTAGAGAGTGAGGTGAGCACTCTCATTTAGGAGTGCTTTTAATTTAAAGTTTTCAGTTATTAGTAGCAATTTAATTCAAGACTTATTCTTTGTGAAAATTAGAAGATACCTAAAAGCATTACGCTAAGTAGAAGAATATCAGAAGCGTGAAAAGTGTTGAAACATTGTCTATGTGTTATTTATTCAAAAAATAATTTTGGAAAAAAAAAATAGAACCGACTTCAGTTGGAAATTGCTCTAAAAAGTAAAAAATATTTTTTTTCTTTGAACACCATCGAAACTACTTTTAAACATAAAATGTGAAGTAGGCGCAAAAACCATAGGTCAAATGATATTTAATCATATTTTGCCAACATTTTTCAGAGAAACCATTGAAAATTAAAAGCAGAATATTTGTACCATTACACGAATATGTGGTAAAAAAAGAATAAAATAAAATAATTTTGGAAAAAAAATAAAACCGACTTCAGTTAGAAATTGCTCTAAAAAGTAAAAAATAATTTTTTTCTTTGAACACCATCGAAACTACTTTTAAACATGAGTTTTGAAGTCGGCGCAAAAACAATGTATAGAATCATACGCAACTACAATTCAACTATATACATTTTAATGGATCCAGGTTCTTTAAAAGCATTCGCATACATTTCATTCATTACCACACATTCGTGTAATGGTACAAATATTCTGCTTTTAATTTTCAATGGTTTCTCTGAAAAATGTTGGCAAAATATGGTTAAATATCATTTGACCTATCGTTTTTGCGCCGACTTCAAAACTTATGTTTAAAAGTAGTTTCGATGGTGTTCAAAGAAAAAAAATTATTTTTTACTTTTTAGAGCAATTTCCAACTGAAGTCGGTTCTATTTTTTTCCAAAATTATTTTATTTTATTCTTTTTAGTGTAAGTGTACTTATGAAATAAGGTAATGTTTCCATTACGGAACTTCACCTAATTTTCTTAAGTAAATGCTCCATAAAATAAACTGAAAAAAAAGGAAGAAACTATCAACGCGTCTAAAATTATAAACGATTGACACTAAAAAATAATCTTTGTTATTCTTTGGTATTTATTTGTGTAGTAGCTTAATCAAAGCCATTTAAATATCATTGGTTTGTCAACTAATTTATATTCCAAAGCAATTCTAGTTTCTCGTTGCTCATAAGATTTTAACACATACTACGTACGTTACCGCTAATGAGTTTCATGCTAGATTTGCTTGGTTCAAATTTTTCATCCTGATTTCTATTAATATTGCTGTTGCGAGGCAAAAAAGTTTTGCAACAATGGATTGAAAATTTAATCATTTAATGGGGAAATGACATGAAATTTACTATTTTCCATAATGACTTTTTTTCTAGTGAACAAATATCGTCATATGAGTACATGGTACCTAAGTTACACCATCTCCTATCGATTTAAAAAAAATCGTCCAAATCGGTTCAGTAGATCAGATGTTATGTGCGAACAAACAAAAAAAAATATATATATACGCTTTGAATTGATAACCTCCTCCTTTGTTGAAGTCGGTTAAAAATACAAGAAGACACAAAAATATATAAGTGTACTGATATGTCAGCGCAAAGCCGCTAGAAACAATAGCAGTACCAGCATAATCAAAAATACACAAGGAACAAATTAAATGGTGAACCAAGGACTGGAACGTCATCAGGAGGAAGACCAGATCCCAGATTCGCAAGCCCCTTTCTATCTGACATGAGAGAAGGTCCCAATAACATGTCACGCTCCCCAAGAGCCTTAGACAAAATAAACGACATAATAACACAAACAAAAGAAAAATAGAACGCAATCAAACATCAAACACCAAAAGGTCAAAAAAGTCAAGTACTCACTTGAAAAGGTACCAGACGTGAACCGAATGATCATCAGCGCAACAAGCAAATATGTGGCCCGAACAGAGAGTTACGGTTAAAGTTAAACTTTCTTAAAATAATTTAAGTAAAAAGAGGAAGGAATTTCATTTTAATTTTCTGAAGTCTTCGTTGGATTTCAATGAAATTCCTACCTCCTTTTACTTAAATTATTTTAAGAAAGTTTAACTTTCACCGTAACTCTCGGGCCACATATTTGCTTGTTGCGCTGATGATCATTCAGTTCACGATCTGGTACCTTTTCGAGTGAGTACTTGACTTTTTTGACCTTTTTGGTGTTTGATATTTGACTGCGTTCCATTTTTCTTTTGCTTGTGTTATTGTGTCGTTCATTTTATTTAAGGCTCTTGAGAAAGGTGACATGTTATTGGGACCTTTCCTCATGTCAGATAGAAAGAGTCTTGTGAACCAGGGATCTGGTCTTCCGCCTGATGACGTGAAAGTCCTTGGTTCGCCATTTTATTCGTTCCCTATGTATTTTTGATTATATATATATATATATATATATATATATATATATATATATATATTATATATATATATATATATATATATATATATATATATAGACCTTACTATAGAAATAAACTTACCTTTAACCCATTAATGCCTGACATTTTTTTCCCAAAGATATTTTGTATACTGGTTATAAATAATATTGAATGGACCGGAAAAATAATTAAAAAAATATCCTGTCAAAAATGATTTTTTTTATTAAGGAAAGAAAAATCATCCCTAAAAAGTTACGATAGACCCCAGAGGGTACATACTTTTTTTGCCAAAATTTTTTTCTGCCCACAATATAATATCTAAAAAGAGATTTTATAAGAAGACATAAAAGCAGCAATTTACATAAACTGGGAAGCTGGAAAAAATTTTAAAAACTTAGCTTTTTGTTCTTGAGATTGTGAATGATGTAATTGTTGATAAAGATCATATTAAAACTGCTACTGAACACATTTTACAATGGTTATGTGCTGCAATCTGTTAGTAACGAATTGAAACAATGCCAAGGTACTAATTGAACACTATTATTTGGTTGAAATGTTCATTTTGGGGAAATTTTGACCGACTTTTTAGGCCGTCCCAAAAAAGGGACGCTAGGCATTAATTGGTTAAACTTTCACTATACTTGTAGGATGGATGCTGCATTAGTAATGCTTAACAGTGGGGGAAGACACTTTAGTTTCTGCGATTGTTAATATGACATTAATTAAATTTAAAGATAAGTACTTGGCATGGGTAGTTTCAATAACCATTGATACTGAAAGGGAGAAAATATTTCAGAAGATATTCAAAACTCTTGTGGTGTTTTAATGTACATTTTTATTATAATATCTTAAAATGATAGCAAGATGGAGGTCAAAAGATTGTCAAAAAGTTGTGGTTTTTCAGAGCAGTAGTTACTCGAGACAAAAGGTACATTTTTCACATGCTAGCTTGTAAATTAAAAAAAATATATATATACTTTCTTCATTCAACCCTATTAGGCACTATAAAGAACATTTCAAGGTCGTGACGAGCATGTTCTTGCACATACTCCATAACAAAAAATGAACTCTCGCTGACCAATAGACTTAATTTATCCCTTCAAATCTGTAAATGATTATATGACTTTAAAAAAATATGTTGATACTATGCTTATTAATACTATTTTATTTCAGATATTGTGGTATTTTGTACTTCTGCAATTCGTGAACGTACATGGCTATTAATGCAGAAACTCCTTTTGCAAGTTTTCCGTCTAAAGAAGGTGCTAGAAGTAAATATGCTTTGATTCTCATCTATGTGCTATGACTAGAAACAAGGACGCACACATATGCTCTAAAAATGTAATCGTTTATTGTAATAATGTGTGCTAGGTTAGTGCACGCGAATAAATATTTAATTTTGTGCTGTTTGTCGAGTATCAAACTTTTAAAATCACTGAACCACCACAAATTTGACCTCGAGTGATAGACATTTCTACATGGTTTATATTTAATTATTTTCTTCAATTATGATAACGTCTGAAGCGCAATTTTTTTGTCTTTAAACATTCAGGGCTGCTTCAAGCTTATAATAACACCTGACGTTTTAAATTTGTAGAAACGTTTTTAATCCCATTTGAAACATATTTTCCCCACTACCTATGCGTTAATTTTTTTTATAAATATACTGTACCGCGTTATTGCTTATGTGTTTTTAAAAGATTTATAAGCTGAAACTTGCAAAACAATCATCTATATATTTCTTAAGTTGAAGCTTTTATATTTGCTTGTACTCCACCATTGAAGTTTATGTTCTCTATTTTTTTAATTAGAGTAAAAATTGCATACATTTCTGTAGTATTTCTGTGAAAAGTTGTGAATCTTTTATATTAACTATAGATTTCGGAAAATATGCATATTTGCTAACTAGAAATATTCCTACTTGTAACACAAGTATTAGGCTGATTCTCACAGAAAATCATTTTCTGTTACTCTTTACAATTTTCGAATATTTTTTGACTATTACGTATATTTTAAAGGTTTAAATACCTTTCAGAATAAATTTTAACTAGTTGAAAAAAGTGAAATTGGTCTTTTTCTAAATACATTTTATGTAGTCCTAAAGTACCAAAATGTTATTCCCTCACGTGTCCTCACATTTCATTAAAAATAAGAAAAAAAAATCTCTCAAGAAAATAAATAAGTTCAATTTTTTATGTTTTCCCGTTAAAGTTATGGATTAATATGATACAAAATAATGGTTTCAAAATGAATTTACATTTGAAAAATTCTTTGCACCATTACCTTTTAATAGTAATCAAGCAGTTTATAATTGCAATGAATTTTTTTAAAGTTATTTACTGCTTACATATATTGTATAATAATTATATATATCATATGAAATGTTTTTATAGTCAAGTGCGAAATGCTACAGATGTTAGAGATGTTATGAAGCTCTGAAAATAGAGGAAAATAAATGGTTCTTGCGTTTTTACAGCGGGTTTACCCTGCAGAAAATAAGTCTCTCTATATATTTTTTTAAATATTTCTTGCGCCATTTATTTCATATTTTTTACATCACGAAAGACATACCCAGCGTCTGAATGCTATCGACAGTCGGAAATAGAACCCAATTATTTTGAAAAGGAAAAACATTTGAAGGAACAAGTTTCTTGAAAGAAAGAAAAAGAATGCGCATTTAAAAAATGTTCTTATTTATTCATTTCAAGGCTTAATAAACTTTGTCTTTGTATAGAACTGATGATTTAAGAAAAATCTCAGCGGACAACAACAGGAAACCATTAGTATTTTACTCAATAATATCTTAAAAATCAAACTGTACATCTGTCTCCGGAATTACTTCGATTTCCTGAAGATATGTCTCAAAACCATCTGCGTGGTCAAGCCATAACCGATTATAAAAAGCGTATCTGTATCTGATCTTCTTCTTCTTCAAAGAAGCAGATGAGAGTTTCGTTTCTTTCTTAAGATCACTATGAATTAAAGGAAAACTGCAAAAGCATTCCAAACCGTTATATTTACTCTATCTACCACTTTTGTAACAAAATAACTGTTGATTCGGTGAGTCACGAAAATTTTCTTTTATTTAACAATCAATTTAATATAAATTCACTTTATGCATTGTGTAATACATTTTTATCGTTTAGTAAACATATTGTATGTAACGTAAACATTTGTAATTGGGAAATACCAATCATCAGTTATAAAAACTGTTCAGCGTACTTGTTGAATAAATTTTACCTTCATCTTGTGTCAAAATTGAATATTGCTTGCAGGTAATGCATTCGTACTATATTTGTAGCCATAAAAAAGCATTATTTTACTTCTTTTCAAAGTAACGTATAAATGTTTTGACAGCTTCTTGGTAAGTAATTTTGAATCTGGTTTTCCATAATATCGTGTCATTGCTGTAAATAACATGTAAAAAGTCGTGCTAGGGAACTATCTATTAAATTTTAATGTACACAAAATCATCGAATTTCATCATTTATTTCTTAATTTGAACATCGAAAAGAATAACTAAATATATTCATCTAAATGCTTCAAATTCAAGCTTTTTTTTTAAATTAAATAATCAATTTATCAATTTCGCTATATATCTGTATGTATGCGTAAGTTTCCGTTGCAACCTAATATTAAAATACTGATATTAAATGCTATTAAAAAATTTCCAATTTTGGTATGCTAAATATTTTTTTTCAAATAATGCTGTTCTCAAAACCAATAATTTTCCAAGAGATTTATTTTTTACATTCCATTATTAATCCTTTTTGTTTTAAATATAATTCAGCAATGAATTTTTTTTTCGGTTTTTTTAGTTGAAAATACACCAAACAACATATATACTGAGTATAAAAGTTTTGAAAATCAGTAGGGCCTCTACGCCTTAAGGCACCTAAGAAAACTATTTCCGATTGCAGATACCATCCGTCGGCCTATCAGTGAAGTACAAGGAGTGGTATTTGAAAGCTTCAGCATGATTCCAACCATATAGGATTCATAATACTATATTAATGTAAGCGGAACTTCTGAGTCCCGTTGGGGCATAAAGAGTTAAATCCAAAGCACTTGATTGAAAACTAAGAAAGTTGTAATGTAAGTTCGTATGATGATTCCACTATTCGAGTAAGTTTAGTCTGAATCACACAAAACTAAAATTTAATAATACACATTTAACACAACACTTCACATGGCTGACAACAAACATAAAACAAGAACCGAGGAGTAAAAGCAACAAAATTAAGCTTTGTATTCTAATTTTAACCTGTACAAAGTTAAGATGCATAAAAACTAGAGTAGTTAAAATGAAATTGAAGACCCGTAAAAGTAAACTAGCATGTAATAAATAAGTTTCATTCTGCGCCATTTACAGTCATAGTTAGTCAAATTTAACAGAATCGGAAATACATAGTTTTGCACTTAGCTACGTTTTCGCTTCTATCTATATCTATAAAAATAGATGCACGTATATTTGTATGTATGTTTGTTCCTTATACAAATCCAAAGAGTTTTCGTCGGATTTTCATCAAACTTGACACGGAGGTTCTTTGACGCACTAGAATTCCCATAGGCGGGGTTTTGAAATTTTTAAAAAATCGAAAAAGCTCAAAACTCAAATTTTTTGTCTCAAAACGGCCATTTTCTTTCAATTTTGAATAGATAGAGTAATAGGAATAAGCCTTTAAGCATACAAATTGACACAATTTAACACATTTAAATGTGCGTATTTTTCAACAAAGATTACGATTAACAATGAATTTTCCATTTAAGACTCCCCTATTTTATTTTATGAAATAAGTTAAAAACAATTATAATTCATATTCTAATTACCTTGGGACATTCGTACAAATATTGTATTATGCAGAAAAATTAGAGGTTCCAACAGATATTTAATTCTAATTTTTGCGACCGTTTTTAATAAGCACCCAGGCAACGCCCGGTAATAAGCTAGTGTGTTGTAAAAAACAACTATTGTATACATATTTTTGGCGAACTTGTTTTTTTAAGGCACTATTTATTACATTTTAAAAGTTCGAGGTGCATTAAAGTTTGAAAGTCCACATCTTGCATTGCGTTTCGCACAGCCTACCACCCCCCCCCCGCACAACCACTCGTTTTTATTTCAAAACTGTTCAAAATGCTTTTAAAACAATCTCTTTGGTGCTAAATGAATAGAAAACTTATTTAAAGTTGGTAAATGGGTTTCCTTAGAACTAAACGAAGTATCCACCACCCCCACCCTAGGTAAGTGAGCTCGCATGCACTTGTAGATTGGTCGCCCCCCCCCCCTCCCTCCCTTCCCGGCCCAATCATTTTTTCCCAAACTGTAAAAATGTTTTAAAAAAACCTCTTTGATAAAAAATGAATAATCAACTTATTGAAAGTTGGTAAATGGGTTTCCTTATAACAAGACGAAGTACAGCCCTTCCCCCACCCAAATATACCATTAACACAATATCGCACTCTTGCTACAAAAGTGCCACAACTCAAAAATTGTAATTTTTGAGTTATGACCGTCATTAGACGTAGTTTACACGTCTCTACCAATCTTCAAAAGAGCCAGAAGTTGCATTGAAAAATCAGCCGCCAAAGGGCAGTTATGGCGTTTTGTTGTTATCAAGATGCATAGGACCCCTTCCACTGAAATGCCACATCTTGAGTTGTCGTCCAGCCGTCGTAGAGTAACGTGCGTAACTAACGATCATAGTTTGAGATGTATTGGTCTTCATATTGACAAATTCAAAAATACTAAAATGTGCCGAGTCAGCCCGGGAACAGTTTTTTGCAATTCCTGGAAAACGTAGTTTTTTGAGTTGTGGCACTTTTGTAGCAAGAGTGAGATATACTAATATGACGTCTCACCTGGGGATTGATTTGAGGATTATTTTCACCCTCGATATATATTGTTTTGCAGACGAAGTGTTTCTTTTTCAATCCAACCTTCACAAAGTGTACTTCCATTCAATATCTGAGTTTAAACTTATGATTCATTTTATCCCCTACCCCATCACCAATCTTCAATTTTGGAGGGAGAAAAGGAATGGTTCGCCCCAAGATCATAGCAAACAGTAAAAAATCACTGTTTCCCCTTGTTATAATGTTTTCCCATTATTTTCATACAAAACTGAAAAGAAATCAAAATATCAGGTCATATGTCAATTCCTATAACTGCCTTTCCTTTCTCTTATTGGACAAAGCAAATGAGCTAATAAGAAATAGTAACAAATTGAAACACTACCAGACATCAGTAGAGACTAAGGCTTTGAAATGGGGGGAGGTGGGATGATAAAAAAAAGTCTGGAGAGGGAACGGAAGGTAAGGGAGGGGGGACAATCTGTAAAGAAGTTAAACAACATGAGAGGTTATGCTCAAAAAAAGTGTTTGTTTAATGTAAGAATGAAGGCTTTCACGGCCGGTGTAAATATTAGTTAAGGATTCCGGGCTGTTGTGCCGTGGTCTGAATGGCTTTAATCCATACGTTTCGATCGCAACTGCGGCGGTCATCCTCAGTGGGTGTCGTTGATTAATTTGGCGACTGATGCGAAATTTTGAACTGCTGCAAGATTTTAAATTGAAAACGCAGCACCCTCTACCTTCCGGCTCGGGATTGACAGATGACTGGATGCCAAAGCTTGTTAACTTTTACTTCTTCTTCCTTCTTGTTAAAATAATTTGGGTGTTTGAAAATTTCAATGACTTCTCTGTTCAATCTGGGTAATAATATAGTGTTTGTTTAATATATAATTGATTTCAATCTATGTATATAGATCTGACTTTCTGCATTACTCTCCTTTACAACAAAATGAAAAAGAAAACAAACAATTTAAAAAATAATAATAAGAGCTGCACACTAGATAATGTGAAAAGACAGTTATGGGACACAGACATATGATCTAATACTTTGATTTATTTTCAGTTTTCTGCGAAAAGAATAGAAAACACAAGGAGAAACAGTGCTATTTCGCTATTTGCTATGATCTTGGGGCGAACCATTTCTTTCCTCCCTCCAAAATTGAAGATTGGTGCTGGGGTAGGAGATGAAATGAATCATAAGTTAAATTTCAGATATTGAATAGAGGTACACTTTGTGAAATTTTATCGAAAAAAAAAAGCTTCGTCTGAAAAACAATATATACCAAGGGTGAAAATAATCCTCTATTCAATCCCCAGGTTAGACGTCATATTAGTATAGCGTTAATGGTGTATTTAGGTGGGGGAAGGGTTGTACTTTGCCTTGTTATAAGGAAGCCCATTTGCCAACTTTAAATAAAATTAATAGTCATTTAGTACCAAAGATATTTTTTTAAAAACATTTTGAACAGTTTTGAAATAAAAAAGAGTGATTGTGCAGGGGGGGGGGAGGAACCTCACCAATCTACAAGCTCATGCCAGCTCACTTCAAGCATATTCATGTTTACTTACTTCTTTTTAGACTATCACAAGCAAGAGAACTTAGTATTAAAATAAATAGAATCTAAAAAATATCATTTTTTTCCTATACAGTTTTATTAAAAAATTCAAAAAACTATGATCCTGTTGAGATCCCAACCTAAATATGTGTACAAACAAAGGTAAAATAAATAAACTTTTTGAGAATTTTTTGAAAGAAATTCATTATATGTTCTCCGAGAAATTTAAATTTGAAATTTAAATTTCATTTTTTTAAAAATAAAACTTTTATAAAATTAGTCATGTTGCATATCAGATTCAACTGCAACTAACGCACTTTAAAATGCAATTTATCAAATCGTTCTATCTATATTTGGTACCGAGTTATGGTCCCTTTTATGTTCCCTCATCTATGGAAAAACGAGAGTTTTTCCAAAGTTCAAAGTATCATAAATAAAAAAACAATAGAGATAAAAATCTAAAAATTGAGATTTTGGATTACCTCAAGGGGTACAACTGATGAGCCAAATTTGAAAGAAATACAAAAATGTGAGGTAAAAAAGTTGGATCACTTGACATGGAATGACTCTAGTAGGAATCTGTCATTTTTTACAAGCCTGCAATTCTGCCATAGCCGAGACTTGCCGAGCCAAGAATTCTGCGTTGAAATCGTCAGTCGGGAGCCGAAAGATTGAGTGGGAATCGAAGGCTGTAAAGTTTTAATAGTAGGGGTCAGTCATTTTTCACATTCCTGCTATAGCTGTGTAGTTGTAATCGTAGTCGAGGATTCGGTGTCGGAGTCCGAGTCAAAAAATTGGAGTCGTTAGTCGAATTCAATAGGCGGACTGGCTGGGAGTCGAAGGCTCTAAAATTCTAATAGTAGGAGTTAGTCATTTTTTCCGAGCCTACATTTCTGCTATGGTTGCGGAGTCGGAGTACAGGAATTTCGAATCGGATTCCTCAAAACAACTCATTCAGAATGTTTGGCACATTCTTCATCAAAATCAATTTCTTAAAAGTTAGATTGAAGCAAATCCGACTTTTTAAGTTCAGGATCGATCTACCCTGAACTTAAATTTCGCCATGGCAGCAAAAAATTTAAGTTTTTTTCAATTCACAAAAGGAAGAATAGGAATGAGATGTCCTCAACGAGATCTTTTGAACAAAAAAAAAGTTTGTTCTTGTTGGACTATTCATTCAAAAGTAAATAGAGGGGAGCAGGCAGACAGACATAAAATTGTATGCAGCACGTGCTAAAACTAAGAACCTGTCATCATAGAAATAAAAAATGTCTCATTTCTCTAAAAGTTTTTGTATGACTGGTACTTGAGAAATTTTTAAAATTCTTTGCTTGAGGTAATCTTTAAAAAAAGTACAATGTTCACATGTGCCCCTTTTTTTCATATTTCGATCTCTTCTTAAAGGCATGCAACAAAAACTTTTCATAAGCACCATCTGTTTCTGTCAATGGACATTTTTTTTTTTTTTTGTTTTCAAATTCCTCAAAGTAATTTTTCACCCAAAATCAAACAGCTAGAGGCGATATCCTGACGTGTATATTAGGGTGGGTCGAAAAAAGCTTTTTTTTTCTGATCAATTTCTAATAGCACGGAAAACTTGCTCTTGGGCATCTTAATAGCGGAAAAATAATAAAAAAAAATACTTAATTACTTTTGTAATCGCGCAAGAGCTCTAAATTTTAGAAAAAAAAGAGAAAAATCTGTCATTTTTAAACATGAATTTTTTTTTCAAAAAATCCTTTTTTAAATTTCTAATACTGCGGAAAACTTACGCATGGGAATCCTAATAACGGGAAAATAATAAATAAATAATTAATTACTTTTGTATAAGCGCAAGAGCTCTAAAGTTCAGAAAAAAAGGGAAAAATCTGTAATTAAAAAAAATATATAATTATTTTTGAAAATGATTTATTTTATTTTTAATACTATAAAAGCTACTCTTGTAGTAACTGAAATGGGTTTAAAAAACTTGGGCCGCATTGCCGTTCGTTTGAATTCTTGCAAAAAGCCTTAAAACAACATGTTTTAAGCAAAAGTTGTATTTTATACATTCGCAAGCTGACATACAGCTGCCGTAATACACAACCTAACAACTCGTTTTCACATTTTACACACTTATACTGCAGGTTCATCTAGAAACTTAAAAAGAGCTTGAAACATATTTGTTGCTCTCTTGTAACCATATTCTACCCCCCTTCAGACAGCATTGGATGGAGCAGCCCTCGATCGACTCGCTCGCGGGCTTTCGAGGCTTTCGGGCGGTGAAGGTTTTTTTTTTTTAGATCATATGGCTACAAAGTTTTCTTAACGTCACTACATTTATAGTTTGTTCATCTTGTTTTTTAAACCCATGCGGTTCGTATGCATATTATGATTATATGAAAGTGATTCCTATAGTAATTTTCAAATGGCGAATTCAAAAAACGTGTTACTAACAAGGAAGTCCATCAAGGGCTCTTTTTTCGACTCACCCAAAGAACTGAGTGGAACAATCCTGCCGACATACGAGGACATGCTGCTTTCTTGCCTAGAAAAGAAGTACAAACGTTCATTGTTAATTAATCCTAATAATAAGAAGGAATTATTTTTTTACCTATTGCCGAAACAGTTGCAAATGAAATAATTAAAATTTATCGAATAGCCTCAATTCCAACAGTTACACACACTCGTGTTGTGCAAATGATTACCTCCTATTTTAAGACTTATAGTAGGCTAAAAAAATCATACAACAAGGATTATGAAGAAGCTATTTATAAGAGAAAGTTAGAAGTCTTTATAACCAACGCTAAGAACAAACTTTTCGATATTGCAGCTTGCAAATGTAGTATGACATTTTTCTTGCACATGTGAGAATCAACCAGCTTACTCTAACTGTCCGATAGCGTGTCCCTGTCCAGTGGTTGTAAAATGCCACTGGACAGCAATGTGGATGCAAATGTGAGAAAGTAAAAAAAATCCTGCCATTGAATTAAAGTTCTTAAACGATCAAAGAACAGCCAGGATGCAATTTATTGGCAATTTGGATAGAAAAGAGACAGTTAAACTGACTAAAACAGAAAAAGAAGTGAAAACTTTCTATGCATGAATGCAATACTTCTGATCCTGCTACTCCCAGCACTAAGTCGAGTAAACTTGATCAGAAGACTTTCACAAGAGCAGACTGTGACAAGAGTTTGACATTGCCTTCCACATCTCAAATGCGTTCCAAGTTGTCGTGTACTTCCCTATTAAGTGATAGGTACGGTGTTTCTGACAGGGCCGCAGCAGCAATAGCTTCTGGTGTCCTGCATGATTTTGGAATAATCTCCGATTCAGATATATCACGAGTGGTTGACAAAAATAAGATTAGAAGAGAAAAAGTGGAGGTTCGAAAAGCAATAAAGGAAAAAGAGCACCAAATCAAAGAATTGAAAGGAATATACTTCGACGGTAGAAAAGATGATACATTAACACAAGAAAAAATAGGGCCTAAAATGTACCGCAGAATAAGAAAAAAAGAACATGTTTCCATTATCAGTGAACCTGGGGGCCAATACATTGGTCATGTTACACCTAACACAGGAACCGGCAATGATATTGCCACAAGCATTTTTGATTGTATGAAAAAAGAAGATTTTGACACGAGTGCAGTAGAAGTTATCGGATGTGATGGGACAGCTGCAAACACTGGCTGGAAAAATGGTGTTGTACGGAACATTGAAGTTCAGTGTCAGCGACCACTGCAGTGGTTTATTTGTTTATTACACTTTAATGAGCTTCCTTTAAACATGTTTGAGCACTTAGACGGGACATCAACTGGGCCAGCATCCTTCAGTGGTCCAATTGGCAAGCAACTGACTTACTGTAAAAAAAAATCCTGTTGTTGATTTTGTGCCTATTCAATCTGAAGTTACCATCACAATAAATAAAACTGACCTCAGTAAAGATTAGAAATATCTTTTAGACATTGTTCAAGCAGTCAGCGCAGGAAGCTGTGATCTAGAATTAGCAGCTAAAAATCCTGGACACCTCAGCCATTCCAGATGGTTAACTTGTGCAAACCGGGTGTTAAGACTTTATGTTTCCCAAATAAGTCCGACAAGCGAAATGAAAACCCTTTCAAATTGCATTGTAAAGACCTGCGATCCTGTTTGGTTCAATATTAAAGTGCACAAAACTGTGAAAGATGGTCCGAAGCACGTATTAAAGATCATTCAAACAACCAGACATTTTCCGGACAACATACAAAAAAAAAATCAATCCAGTCATTCAGAGAAACTCTTTCTTCTGCCGTCCAGAGAATCTCATGCTGCCGATGATAATGGATGACAGACAGCACATTAGAGAGTTAGGCTACAGGAAGATACTGAAAGCCAGAAATGAGCCGCCAGTAGTGGGCCACCTTAGAACTTTCAAGCTTTCTTCAATTAACTTTGAAGCCACTGACTAAAATTCTGAACTAATTAATTGGACAAATTCTAAACTGACACATCCACCCCTTCTGTCAAATATGTCTACAGAAAATATTTCAACCCTATTGAAAGAAAAGACCCTTCCAGAATTTGATTACTTGAAATTTTGCTGCCTCACTCAGTTAGTGGAGAAGTGTGGAAAACTAGTTACAAAGGCTGCTGCTAAAGTTTGCGGGCATGAAAACCGAGAGGGTTTTATTAAGACAACCTTAAAATTAAGATCTTTAATGCAAAACTTTAATTCGAAGTCAGAATTCATAGGGTGTAAGGCGTAAGTAAGCACACCCAAATTGGTTGGTTGATTTGGTAGGGTGTGGGTGGGACTTGATTTAGTGTTATTTTAGAATCTGTAAAAGATATGCTGAAAGGTGCAATAAGCTGCGATGTGTGATTTTTTCCAAAAAAAAAAAAAAAAATAAGCATTTTTAGGGTTTTTTCACAAATTCAAACTAACGGCAATGTACCTCAAGTTTTTCTTAAACAATTTCTATAACTACAAGAGTAGTTTTTATACCATTAAATATTTTTTTTAATAATTATATATTTTTAAAAATTAGATTTTTCTCTTTTTTTCGAAATTTTAGACCTTTTGCGTGGTTTCAAAAATAATTAATTATTTTTTAAATTTTTTTGCTGTTATTTGGAAGCTCATGCATACGTTTTCCTTACTATTAGAAATTAAAAAATATTTTTTGAAAAAAAAAATTTACTCTATTACAGATTTTTCTCTTTTTTTCGAAACTTTAAAGCTTTTTCGCGATCACAGAAGTCATTAAATATTATTTTCATTATTTTTTCCGTTATTATATTGCCCATGCGCAAGTTTTCCGCACTATTAGAAATTAAAAAAAAATATATTTTTGGAAAAAAATATTCATCTTTAAAAATGACAGAATTTTCTCTTTTTTTTTCTAAACTTTAGAGTTTTTGCGCGATTACAAAAGTAATCAATATTTTTTTTATTATTTTTCCCGTTATTAGGATGCCCATGGGCAAATTTTCCGTGCTATTAGAAATTGATCAGAAAAAAAAAAGGGTTTTTTCGACCCACCCTAGTGTATATAGTCTGTTTTCAAAAGGATTACCAACATCGAAAATGATAACATGTGTTATAATAAACACATTTTTTTAAATATGACAGAAGCGGACGAAAAAAAAAGACAGCATCACTTGAGAAAATATTGAAAAATATGCAGTAATGTTTTTCTTGTGTATGTTTTATGCAATAACGGTATGGCTTCGATAAAATACAGCTGAGTATATTTCGACGCTGGTGGGCTAAAAATATTTGTCACAGAACATTGGTGTAAACCTGTGAAATCTCGGAAAGTTGCCCAGAAATAATCTGGGACGTTTTGGAATTCTTTTACAGTGCAAAAAAAGCTTTATGGCAAATGTTAGCTGCCTAGTTTAACCTTTTTGCTTTAAACGCTAATATGCATTCTTCTTTTTCTTTTCTAGGAAAATGGATTTTGACGATGCAAACTGTTCAGTTTTCTATAATGACTTCAACGAGACCATTGAAGACGTTTATCGTCGCAAATATGGAATGAAAATATTTGGAGCGACCTTCACTGTTGTTTTAGGACTCATTGGCACTCTGGGCAACCTCGCTGTCGTCCTTACTTCGATCTGGGACGAGGCCCTTCGAGATCAGACCAGTAACCTGTTGCTGGTATATTTGGCAGTAACGGACATTGTCACGGGGATTTTTATTATGATGCCTTCTGCCGTATCAGTTGCTATTGATTATTGGCCATTCGGAGATATACTTTGCAGGATTCATGTAGGTTTGGAGTACACCTGTGTTTGTGCTTCATCGTTCACTATTTCGTTCATAAGCATAGACAGAGCTTTTGCAGTTATGAAGCCACTGCAGTATTCCACCATAATGAGCAAAAAGAGAGTGGTTTATATTGGAGTATTTCTCATCTTCATGTGCATTTCAATTTTCCTACCAACTATGATTTTCGACTGGGCTGTTTATGACTATGCGGAAGGCTCGTGTGCTTATGATTGGAGCATTTATGAAATTCGTTTCATGACGGGATGGGGCTGCACCAGTTGCCATTACCTACCAGCAGTGTCTATGGCCATATGCAACTCATTAATTATTTTCACCGCTTTTAAGTCAAAGGCGAATACGCTGTTCGTCAGGCGCAAAAACTCTGACGTAACATTTCGGAAAACTCCAGGCGATTCAACTATGAATAAAACGATCCTTAGTTTGATTGTCGTGGTGATATTTTACTACCTTAGCTATTCTCCTTACATTTTGTCAAAGCATCTAAGATCAGTTTTCCCCATAAACCTTCCTCCACGCATTACTTACCTATTTTGTTGTCTGCTTTTTGTATCATCTGCAGTAAATCCGTTTATTTATGGCATACTCAGAAAAGATTATAGGGCAGCTTACAAAAAGCTACCTCGAATTTTATATCGGAAATTTTTTGTGTGGAATTGAGGTATTCATATACATTAAACTTAGCGATTGCAATACTGGTACTCCGGTATATCGAATGCCGGTATTTTGTTATATTTTGCACTTTCGTAAATCAAGCATTTTATAAGGCATATTAAAAATTTTGGAATTTACTGAAAATAATGAAAAATTTTCAATTAAAGGTTTCTAATGTAAATAAATCAGTGAGACTATCGAAATCAACCATTTGATGTCGAAATTTTGTTTCAATGAGCTAACAAGTACATGAGTTTTTTGACTTGAGAGCCTTCTCCTTTTCGAAGTCGGTTAATAATACAACTTAAGGTAGAGTTAATGACTTTAAAAATCGGGTGTTTTCATAACTATATGTTGAAGTGAATGACAATTTTGTTTCAAAAAAAAAAAGAGATCATACTAGTCACCCTTTTTCGTGATGATACATGTTTTAATATTTTTTTGCATCTTAATACAGTAAGAGCTTCTTTTCACCGTTATTTCTTATGTTTAGCGCAATAAACTACTTATAATAATATTCTTATTGAAATATATATGATTTTTTCTCTTTATTTAATCCTTCTGCATTGAAATTTCATTTAATATTTTAACATATACAATTTCGTAAAACTGACAGTGAAACGAGTATAATTTTGCTCTTTTTTTTTTTTTGAAAAATTTCTAATTACGGTATTGGTACTGATATTATGGTATCAGGTGTAAAAATATCGAAAACAGGGTACATTTTCTATCCGGTATTGCAATCAAGAATAGTGGTGGGTAGGTCACTAATTTAGAAACTTCAAATGAAATCTTTACAGTGATCAAATAACTAGAAATATGGGCCAATCCATGAGAAATAGGACATAGACATCAAAATATGAACCTCACTTTATACTATCATCTTTATGTGTCATTTTATTCACAAGAAAGCATAGTTTCCTAATTCAAAGGGTAAAATATCCTAGTTTTTACTTTAACATGGATTCAACGCCCTAAACGTTTTTCTAACCCATTTTTTCAGTTAAAAATTAGCAAGTTTCCAGCCTAGACTCTGGTCACACCGGGTTCAATTTGGAAGATAACGAATTATAGTGCTTTAGTAAGCACTCCCTTTGCCCTTTTCCAGTAATCAATTTCTTTATAGGTTGTATTGGTTTTTAATTACAGGCAGGCAAAATTATCTAGATTCTTTGTAACGACCGTAACCGAAAACAAGTGAAGGGTCAGGGGGAAAAACCACGGTAGTCCACTTTTTGTTGAATTTAAACTGATGCTACCACCTGTTAGAAAAATAAGTGTAATTTCGTTTAGTATATGCAATATTCGTGAAAAAAACACTGTAGTCCATGTATTATTGTCATTTTAGAACAAGTATACTGGGGAAGTTTATGAGTTCGTAAAGTTTAAATTTCGTTTTTCTCAAAATGAATCAAATGTGACTACCGTGGTTTTCCCCCCTGACCCTTCAAGTATTTGTTATTCTGTAACAATAACTATTTGAGGTAGAAGTTTGCCATTTAGGTTTTATAGTGTGCTCATTCATTCTTAAAACATGTACTACTAATTTATTCAAAAAACCTTTTCATTTTTGTGTTATGTGGGTTACGGGTGTTACATGTTTTAGGTATAATTCACAGTTCACGTCGGATAGTTGCCAAATTTGGTACATAAGTCTGCTGATGCATCTGACAGTTACTTTGGGGGTATTCGTCTCTTATAGAGTGGAAAAGCTCCTATGAATGAGCTTTCCTACTATAAATACCGTTTACGTTAGTTCTTAGAAAAAATTGACTCAGGGGTCATTCGATGTTCACCAGGAAACCATACAAAAGTGAAATAATGAAAAAAATTAAGTTATTTGCATTTGAAACATTGTAGTAAAACATTTTACTGGATTTATAAATTATTTGCCCTCACCTCCTCGTTTTCGAATTATAAAGTCCTAAAGTCTGCCGAAATTTTAATAAAGTCACCAAATTTAGCGAGTTTCAGGTAATGATGGGAGACATCTTTTCGCATGCTTTACAGATAGATGTCCTACCACATGCAGATGGTGAAATAGTCGGCCTTCTATTTTCCCAGAAGCCTTTAAATTTGGAGCTTCATTTAAATTTAATCCTTTAACTTCCTAAGTTCGGTTATTTGATTAGTGAAAGCTTTGGAATTGAAAACAACCTCATTTGACGCATTGAAAAAGAAAGTGGGTAGCCTTTCGACCTTCCACTGCTCCCCTTTTTGCCCCTTCCCCCCCTCGTCTCCAGTTTTTGAGTGGGAGTGATGTCGAAAAATCGCTTTGCACGTAGAAATGAAGATGTTTACAGCTTTTCTCTTGCACCCTGCTCAGGCTACAACCTGTTAGCAATAAATATCCCTTCCTTGTCACTTGAGACTGTCCAGAGATTCGGCCTCCAATCAGGGACGTCATTTCGAATTTTCTAAGGGGGGGGGCAAAGGGTTGCATACACAATGTAAAATTTACCAAAAAGTGGCACAAACCACGCCCACTGATATGCCAATATATTGATTGCCCAAAGTCGGGGGGGGGGGCATTGACCCCCCTGCCCCCCTAAATGACGGGCCTGACCCCAAACAATGTTTTTACTCATTTTCTCCCTCATTGTGGAGATTTCGCTTTCTGTTTCGCTAGAAGTGATCGCGACAGTGTTGTTAGAAGTCGTGCAAAGAATGGGTTCCAGAGAAAAGTTTTTAACTTTGCAAGAAGCTATTGAATATTTTCAAGCCCTATCAGACTCAGATGAATCAGCAGATTCTGTAGTAGATATTTTCCAATTACCACCAGATGAGACCGGGGCAATAACAGATGAAGATGTTAATGCCAATGAATTTGATAAGGTTGTTCCTGCTGATGTTTGCGGACAAATAGAAGTATTCACCCGCAAATCGCCAAACGATGTACTGGATGACCGAGACGATTATTGATACCCCATCTACCTCGGAAGCTTCTCCAAAATCCAAGAGAAAGAGGAAATCATCTAAAAAAGGAATTAACTGGAGAAAAAATGTATCTTTTGATAAAACTATAGAAAAGAAAACTCATAAAAAACTCTGAGTCATTTCCAGAATTGGCAAATTTATTGCCGGTTGAAATTTTCCACAAATTTTTACCAATTGAATATTTGGGTCATTTATCGAAAATGACAGAGCTATATGCAATGCAGAAAGGAGAACAACTGGACGTTGATGAAAAGGACATATTTCTTTGACAATATTTGCTTATAAAGTGCGTTTTTTTTTTAATGTTTTGAAATGTTTAACGTTTCAAATTGAAATGAATTTGTCAAATATGATCAGTTATATCAAGCATTTTATGCATAAATACAAAAGAACTACAGCGAGCGTGAAGTGTCTAAAGGGATGCCTAAGAGTCCTATTTTTATGCAGCAACTTAATTTTTTATACTTGGAACATAGTGCGGCATTTAAAGGGTTAAAATCTTATATCTCGATAACGAGCGGACGAGAGCCAATGATTTATGCAGAAAAGAATCTTAATGTGTGAGTATTTTTAAAATGTTTAATGAAGCGAACACTTGTAGTTGAAGCAATAAGGTACCCGGTACAGTCAATACCATTTACGTAATAAGCGAATTTGTAGAAATTTTTCTAAGCAAAGTACTGCAGAAATACAGAGCTCAAGTCACAGATGATTATGAGGATTTAGTGGAGCTAAAATATCTGAAGAGAGACTGGGATGTGTGGGTATTCTGGTGAAGTTTGATGGGAAAACGTAGCTCAAGGGATTTGAAAGCTCCCGAAGTCTATAGTAATCAATTGAAGATTATATCTAATAAAATGAACTAACTGGAGAACCTTTCTGCTAATATGTCCATTATTTGACTTTATATGTGGTGGAAAAATGAATTAAAATAGCCCTTTACTCATTTTTAGCAATATGTATATTGGAAATAGTCAGACGTGTAACGACCGTAACCGCTTTTGTAACGACCGTAACCGCAATCAAAAATTCATAAAAAATCATTTTTCAACAAAAATGCTAAGTTCTTTGTATGATACCATGTCTGATTAATAGAGCAATTATTATAAAATTCAGAAGATCATACGTGCAATAGATTCACAGAAAAGTGGCAGTGTTTCATAGCACTCAAAAAACTGTCTTTTTTTTTTTGTAACGACCGTAATCACGCATTTTCGAGATTTTTCTACAACTTCCACTAATAATTTTAAACTAACGCTTGGTGATAATCATGTTGGGTGGGAGCTTTATCATTTCTTGTTTTCATTAGAATTTTAACAGTAATTGTGAATAAAATGTGAGCAGCTGAAGTTGTGTGAATGTAACGACCGTAACCATGGATTGGCCCATATGTATTATTTTTAAGCTCTAAGTTTCACTCTAAAGCAGGGGAAATCAAATGGAAAATTTGATCATTCCATTTTTGCCTTTTCTATGGAGCAGATGCATTATAATATGTAGTATCACAAAAAAATAGCTGTATTTATACTTATGCTTCAATTTTAGCGATTTTAACTAACATGTGATAGAATAGTGTTTGAATGTCATTGTAACAAAGTTTTTGCTTTTGTTTGATATGTGCATGGTATTTAAAGTTCCCGGTACTGTAGCTCAGTCAGGAGCCTGGATTAACAAAATATTTTGTACTCTTATATTTTTCGCATATAAAAAATTGCAGTGCATTTAATAATTGAAGGGGCAAGTGGGTAAAGGTGATTTGTGGCAATTGAATCGGTGAGTGCAAACACAACGTCAATCAAGAGCTTAAAATTGTTCAGGAGAGGGGAAAAACGTCTTAATTCTAGCATTGTTTCTACAGTCAACATTTAAATAACAGCGCCCGTATCTTTCAAATTAGTAACCTGACTGATGTGATTTTCAACATGCATTTTGCCACCCACAGCTCGTTTCCATAAAAAACGAATTTTCAAATTTTTGTGACTGATTCTGTTTTTGCTCTCACCTAGTCAGTTGATATGTACAGAAAAATGCGAAAATCTCTAAGTTATTTTTAGAAAACTAAGATACGTCCACTAGTCGCAGAAATGGTTGTAACTAAGAATATGATCCCGTTTTACCCGCTGAGAAAAATCCATTGAAAAAAATAGCATACCATTTTTTTTAAACTTTTTCTAGAAATTTAAAAATTTGTCACATCTCACCCTTATTAACTTGCCCTTCAATTAGCACTTAAACAAAAAAAAGCAGCTTTAGTAAACCTGCGATGCAAGTGAAAGTTTCTCATCACAATGATTTTAACGATATCACTCAAACATAAATATTGCGTACATGGTTGTGTGACTTAATTGTTTGATTTTTATTGTTAGGTAATAAAAGAAATTGGCGACTGTACAGAAGTCACCATTTTCGTTTACTACCGTAACGACGAAGTGGAACACCACGAAGTGCAAGAAGTTGCAAGCAAGATAGATTAATTATAGCTGACATGAATTGATAATTCTTATTCCCCTTCTCCATGTGTCACACTTCACTTTATTCCCTCGCATTCCCTTGTCACATGTCACGTTGTTTTCCATTAGTAAAATTAAATTTTATATTTATATTTCACATGCGGGATATCACAAGTCTTAACCTAAATTCATTTTTACCATTCGATTTTTATAGCATGTTCATTTTATTATCATTGTTGTGTTGTTGTGATATAGTTATTGGGAACCTGTTATCAGGCATCTATTACTGGTATTACATTCTATGTTAGCCTAGAGTCACTTTTGTTGTTCGAATTTTATATTTTGTTCCTTTTATCATCATTGTTGTATCATTGTTGGGAAATGGTTATTGGGGACGTTTGTAGGAAGCCTGTTACCAAGCATTTAATCTTGGGAGTACATTCTATGCTAACCTATAGAGTCAATTTCTATAATTTACTATAAGAATTCTATATTTATGTTCAGTTTACTTTTATTGTTGTAGTTATTTTTGTGATGTATATGTATTAGCATTTCATTTATTATTCCATAGTCTTTGGTTTTTCGCGTAGTCGTTCACCTTGTTAGTGCTTTCCAGTATGGTTACCGTTCTATTTCAATTTTCCCTCCTTCCTCCTTTCAAAGTAGCTTTTTCCTTAAACTTCCATTGATACCCTTCATCTCCGGTTAAGCTAGAAATAGCAGGTACGGAAGATATCACTGGTTAAAATAAAATAAAATAAGATGTCACATGTCTTGTGACTCCCTCACTCCCCCTTGTCATACAAGCTCTCACAATTCAAGGATTATCTTCTCCTCAAAGGTTTGCATCATGTATGGACAATTCCATGGGACAGTAGACTCGGGTTTGTCAAATTTCGTTGTCGATGATCAAGGACATAAAGATCTACAGAATACATTTGTGCTATATGCTTATTAAATGTGCGGACCCGAAAATCCGGTGTGTCCGAATGAGCAAATTCCTCGGGTTCAGAGTGCTGCTGAAAACTCAACAGCCATTCCGACTAGTAGGTATGGTTTGAAGGTGAAAATTACTGGCGGTCATTTCTCGTTGTTTAAGCCATTTATCGTTATTTTTTATCTAAAAAAATGTCAAGTGCCAAAGCAGAGTAAGATTTTTGCAAGTTGTATCTCAGGGAAAGTATACTGGAAATCTGAAACGACTAGGTCAAGTAAAGAATCCAGTTTCACAAGATTCCACTTTCTCATCACCTGAAAAACTTTTGATCACCATCGTGCTCACGTTACTTCACGCAACCTCAGCCCGTGACGTGCCGATTTTCAATATGCTTAAACTTTTAATATTAACATGAGTGAAAAGCAAAATTTAATAAAATCAAAAAATCAACAATAAAAGTTGTTAAAAACATGGTAGTAGGTTCTATATCCTGTAAAGTTTTTGTTGGAAAATAAAATTAAAAAATAAGCACCTAAAATCACGTAAAGTTTACAAAAATTAGCGATACATCTGATAGGGAAATACGTGTCCTTTTGGTCGTCTTTTTCTACTAGTTAACTTTTAAGGGAATAGCTGTAAGTTGCCCACTCTAACCACCACCATCTTAGTATATATTTCTATACAGTAGTGAGTGGATGAATCTGTATCGCATAATCGAGCTGTTGGTATATATTTCAAAGAATAATTCCATTCAAACACAAATTTTTGCTGAAAGTACAACTTACAATCCAATCATAGACATTTAATTTGCTGCCTATGAAGTGAGTATACTATTCAACCGTTATTGTGAACTAAAACTCAGCTTAGACGACACCTTCTTACACAATCCATTCATGTGAATTCTATGTGCCAATTGCCTTCTCACTGCGGGTTGAAATAATCCAGAGATTCGCTAATCAGTGTAATTCTGCGCTTATGTATAACTAGTAAACTCTCTTCAGCATACTAAGCTCTCTTTCAGCTTCAATGTTGCTAAGCGTGTGTGGCATATCGGATAACCATAGAAGAGATATTAAAGTAAACATTACTCATATAAATCTATTAAGTGTCCTCTTACATGTAACAAATATGATTGTTGTAGATATACCAAATACAATGCTATCTACCAATATCGTATTGTATATTTAAATTTATTTACATATGCATTACGTAGTTTAGTCATTATAAATGGAAATTTTCTACTTGATTCTTTTTTATTGTGTGAAATCTTTTTTAACCTTATGTAATGCACTATCTCTTTTAATTTTTTCCATATTGTTGATGCTAGTGTGTGTCTAGTGAAGTATTTATGATAGTAATTATTAAATATGCGACTGAATATATCGGTGCTAAAAAAATTTTTGTAAACTGTTATAACTTTTTAACAATGAATGTTTTTTATGTTTTTTTTTTTTTAAATCTTGGCATGTGTTCCAAATTTCATTTGATTCATGAAGAAGTTCAGTTGGTATGTGTTTCTTACCCACAATTTCCTTTTAACTACACTGCAAAAAATGAACTGTTGTTTTTACAATACAATACTGGCAGCCGAGGTTTCAACTTAAATCTAAAATTCACAGTAATAAATTGTAAAGATAGCAATTTTACAGTTTCTTACTGTAAGGTTAGAAATTTACAGTTTATTGCCGTAAAATTTAGCTGTAATATACTGTAAAAACAACAGTATGATACTGGCAGCAGAGGTTCCAGTTTAAAATTGCAAAATGCAACGGTATTAAACTGTAAAATTAGCAATTACGGTAAAATTAGCAATTTCACAGTTGAGTACTGTAAAGCTAGCAATTTTACAGTTAAGCACTGTAAAGTTACCAATTTTGCTGCTTATTAGTGTAAAATTAGCTGTATTATACTGTCAAAACAACATTCATTTTTTACAGTGTATGAATTTACTTTTTGTTTTGTAAACAGAAGTAACGTTAGTTTTTATGCACCAGTATCAAAAAGTTCTTAAGAGCAAGAATCTGAGAAATTGTCACGCCTAGCATTATGAGGTGATTCATGACCTCTCAGATTTTCTCCCAAAAATTACCAAATGTTTATTATCTTATTGAAGGACCAAATCCAGAATGTTTTGCTCTAAAGTTGAGTTGTTTAGTTTTTATGGACCCCTAAAGATGAAGGTGCGGCATCAAAAATTAAGCGGATTTTCAAGACATGGAAGTTGCCGTGAAAAAATGTATTTTTTCCTGTACATTTTTTGTTAAAAAAAATTTTACATTTCGCCTCAAAGGACTCAACTGTTCTGTTAAGACAAAGAATAGAGTATGACATTGGCAAAAAATATTTCAATATGTTGTTGGCAGAGGAAGTTATGACCGTTTGAATATCGGTAAAATATGACATTTTTCATACGTCGGCCTTACGCAACTAAAAGCACGTTGAACTTTCCTCGGTTATTTATACATTATTTTAAAGTGCTTACACTGGTCTTTCAAACGACACTACTTTTGCCGTGCCAACTGAAATGTACAAGCTGTTTTTGGCCCTCAAAAACGCAAAAAAACGTCAAAAATGCCTTGTTTTGAGGGCCTTCACTGACCTTAAGGCAACAACTTACCACAAATTTAACATTCATTTTGTAAAATTTCAACCTTCTATATTCCATATACAAAAAGAAAATTGGAGTTAAACAGTTCCTGGTAAGAGTTTTGGCTCACGGCAACTTCCATGTCTTGAAAATCCGCTTAATTTTTGATGCCGCACCTTCATCTTTAGGGATCCATAAAAACTAAACAACTCAACTTTAGAGCAAAACATTCTGGATTTGGTCTTTCAATAAGATAATAAACATTTGGTAATTTTTGGAGAAAATCTGAGAGGTCATGAATCACAGGCGTGACACTCTCTCAGATTCTTGCTCTTAATTGTTCTAGTTTTAGAATCTTTGTTTCAATTTTCTTTCTTCTTTTATGACAGTTACTGTGTGTAAAAGCTGAACGAAGCTTAGTGATTATCCGCAGTTTAGCTCAATACTTTAAGTATTTCCCACCTCTATGTGTAAACTAAATGTCCGAAATTAATATAAGATCGGTTATGGTCATATGACACTTTTCACACCTGACTGCCTATATTGAAATGGAATGACTCTGTAACGAAATGCATCTGAATTTGTTAAACCTGAGTTCTTAAAAAATTTTCGTCTTTTTGTGTCGTTTTATAATCGTGCTGGAACACAGTGTAAAATCTGCGTTAGTTAAGTGACGAAAATAGTTTCATTAATGTAGACCATGAAGTATGTGCACCTGAAATTTGCTCAGTTGTATGTATAGAACAGTTTTAATACATTTTTCTTTAGACTTATAAGGTATTTAGAGCCTATTTGTGGAAAATCTTTGTTACATTGTTAGACTTAGAAAGTACCTCCAAAGCATAACGCAATTTATTATAACATCTGAAACATGATAGAAATGTTTCTTCGCATACTATGAAGCACTTTTTCTCTTGATCCTTTAAAAATATCACGAATATTAGTTCTTGCCTACATTATTTTCACTAAACTTCAATCATAATCTAAGATTTTATATTTTAAATAGTTTTTCAAAAGAACACATATTGAAATTTTATTAAAATTTCCGTTTAAATAAACGGGAAAATTGTATTTCTTTCAACTTGTTCAAGTTTGAAGAATTGATTCAAATTTTTAGACTAAACATCTGATACAAAAAAAAAAGTCGAGTAAAAAGTAGTTTTCGGGATAGAGCATTGCTACAGTTGCTAGCAAAATGGGTTTATTCACCATGTCACAGAAATGCTGTTACAGATTCTTCGACACGATCTTCTATGTGCGCGATCTCTAATGCAATGATACTTCACAACTAATCATTACCTTTTACAGTCGAACCTCGTTAATCCGAAGACACTTAAAGCGAAATACTGCTAAGACGAATTACGGTTACGATCCCCACCCACCCGCTTGTAGTGTATTGTTCTACGGATAAGGGATAAGACGAGTTACGGTTACGAAACTGATTTTAAAGGTTCGACTGTGTAACAAAAAAATCAGAAAGCAAAATTAAGGTCAGATATTTCTAATGCGATTTTTAATATTTAACTAGCTTCGAATGAGTTTTATAAATATTATTTGTACATGTAAAGCTTTTCTCTGCATATTTCAATATGATTAAAAAAAAAAATGAGAAATATTTCATTACATGTGCTACATGAAAAAGGTTTTTGTAGAATAGCCACAATTATCGTATTTTTTAAAATTAGATTTTATGATATATTGCTGGACATTTGTGTAAATTTTTCATTTGCCTGTAGCCACTGTATATTATAATATAATAAAACAATACTCAGTTTATAATAATCTAAATCTTTTGTAGGTTAAAGAGCACCTATAGAATAAAACCCAAAAACTATGTATAAAGGAAGCTTATTGATTGTAAACAAAAATTAAAGTAATATATTTCTGCACGTTTATAGGGATAGATTCTTTTGCACCATATTCGTACTATGAGTCTTGGTGTAACCATGAAATAGTATTACTACATAAATCATTCTCAATTACTTATTGATCAATGACATTAAAATAAAAGTATCTGAACAACTGTGACTGTTTATTTTGTTATTTGCATCACATTTTTAACTTAGTGCACAAAAATGTGGAAAATAGAAACCACTGCTATATTTATATCACGCTTTATAAATGATACTAAGAAACATAACTGACTGCATTAAATATTTGCTCAAAATAAAAACATACTTTTTTGCAATTTTTCACGAATCAATGTTTTGAAACTGATTCAACTAAATATTTTGTTTAAACTGACATTTTTGGTGAACTCGAAAACTCACTAACCTTCTGTTGGTTCTCTCACCTCCCGTTTTTACCCTTGACACAATCTGTAACAGGAAACTTAAAATCAGTACTCAAGCACGTTACGCATAAGATACTGTTTGACCTTCTTAGGTAAAACCTTTGGCCTATTTACGCATGCGTCAGGTCTTCTCTGATCTTACCAAAATAGGGGTAATAGGTAAGATAACAATAAAGGAAAGAATAATAAGAAGCCATGTTGAGCCGTATCAAACAGAGTAGAACGATGTTAATTTCAAATACATAGTTTAGTTGAATATGTCAAAAGGACAACAAAAAAAAGCAAGTTTTATATTGAAGACTTCGGAAAGTTCCCATTCACAACCCATCACCCCTTTTTAAGTGGAGTGGTTTACGAGTGCTCGACGCGGTTATCACGGACGGACAGTAAGCAGCATTCATCAAAAATACTACTGATTTATTCCCTTACAGGATAAAACAGACGGTAGAAACTGAAAGAGTCTACTGACAGGAGAGAAAGTTCACTGGGGGCCCTGCTCCACATCAGCAGAAAACGCGACCGAAACCGAAGGCAGAAACCGAAAATCCGGGTACTTTCTATAGGAATACCATTTAATCCATTTTACATCTCTGCTTTATTTTTCTGCTTTACGTCAATGTGGAGCAGGGCACTTCCGGATTTTCGGTTCCTGCCTTCGGTTTCGGTCGCGTTTTCTGCTGATGTGGAGCAGGGCCCTAAATGTTTTTGCTATTTCTGTACCTCAGAACCAGAACTACGTAAGTCCAAAAATGGCGAGTTTCCCTTTTTTTTACTGCATTGTATGTTAAATCTTATTCCGCATTAAACCACAAAAACATTATTCTAGAGAAGAAATTCCATTGCAATTATTTAGCAACGTTAAAAGAGCGCGAGTCCCATCCTTTCCATGCATCCGACAATTCCGTTCCCATTGGAATTGTCGGATGCATGGAAAGGATGGGGGGATTTCTTCCCATGCATCCGTTACTTTTCAGTAGAGGGCTTTTGCCCTCTACTGAAAAGTAACGGAAATGGACTTACATTAGTTTGGTTCTAAGATATAGATTTGATAGTATGTTATTTTCTAAAAAGTCACGAATTGTGTTAGAATAGTAATTCAAAACACTTGCTAATCTTGGAAAAAAACTCTAAACAATCACTACGGTACTCAAGTAATCCTAGTTCAGAAGAAGGAAAATTCAAGAAAGAGCAGAAAAAATAACGGGTGATAAAAGTTTAAAAAGTGAATGATTCTGCAACAAGGTGAGTTACAGTGAAAAATAAGGGGAGGAAACACAGTTGTCAACTCACAAGAGGAACTAAAAAAAACCCTCAAAAAGGAAGGATGATTACCGAGTTCCATTTCTGAAGTAAATCGGATATGGGACTCAATGCAACTTAAAATTTAAAAAAAATGTGATAAAATCAAGAGAATAAATAACCACAAATAATAAAAAATATCCAAGTACTACATATTAAAATCAAACTAAAGTGAAATAATTTAAGCTTAAATAAGTACGAGTGCAAACCGCATAAAACGGGCTGCAAAAGCACTTCTCTTTGCAAGATCATCTGTCATCCGAAACAAGTGTTTTGAAAACTAAAACTTTTGTTCTTAGCAAAACAAGTTTAATCCTAAAATTCCTTTATTTTATAGTAAACAAGAAGTTCTGTCAAGAACTAAACGCGCCTACTTTCCCGTACATCGACAACGGCATTCTAGCATCTGATCAATATTCTCTTGAATATCTGAAACTGAAAATTATGTCAAACATACCTTTATAGCACTTAAAGCTGATCTCTAAAAGCAAAATATACCCTTCTCATCAGATGAAATGGACACGTAAAAAGTAAATAAACGAGTAAATAAAGTTTTGTCGCACCTTTTAAAGAATGTAACTGTTATAGTTCTTCCGTAGAAAAATTTCACAATCGTTTTCAAAAGAAAAAAAAATAATAAATAAAATAAAAGTACAAAGAACATCAAAACACATTTTATCAAAGAAAGAAAAAAAACCTCGTTCGTTAATAAAATGTGTCGAATTTTATTTTTAATCCGTTGCCAGTTGTTAAATATAAATAAAGAATAAAATGCTCTCGTGAATGAAAAATTTTTGTAAACAGAAAAAAAATCGTCTGCCGAAAAAAAATAATAATAATAATAAATAAAAATAATAATAAGAAATTAAACAAAAAAAAATGAATAAATAAACAAAAAATCGTCTGCCTAGTCAGTCATTTTTTGCTGAGCCTGCATTTCTGCCATGTTTGCGAAGTCGGAGTCGGAATCAGAGTCCTCACAGAAGATTTTTCAGAAAAGTACTTTACATACATTTTTTATCAAAACCGTTTTCTTACAAAGTTAGTTTGAAGGAAATCCGCCTTTAAGTTCAGAATCAACATTCAATTTAAATTTCCCAGTAGGCGCTCATGTTAAAATTTTTTCTGAACGGTTCATCATTGAACGAAAAATGGTTCAAATTGAAAAGTGAAATATGGGAATGAGTCTCTCCGAGATCTTTCGAACAAAAAAAGTTTATTCAATTCGGACGGTTCACTTAAAAGTTATTAGGTGGAGAAAGGTTGCTTGAACGGTTCAATGTTGAAAGAAAAAATGTTCAAATTGAAAATTTAAATACGGTAATGAAGTATCCTTGCCGAGATCTTTCGAACAAAAAAAAGTTTGTTTAAATCGGACTGTTAACTCAAAAGTTATTAGGGGTGAGAGCTTGTTTGAACGGTTCAATGTTGAACGAAAAATTGTTCAAATCGAAAATTTAAAAACGGGAATGAAGTATTATTGATAAGTTCTTTCGAACAAAAAAAAGTTTTTTCAATTCGGACGGCTCACTTAAAAGTTATTAGGTGGGGAAAGGTTGCTTGAACGGTTCAATGTTGAACCAAAAATGTTCAAATTTGAAATTTAAATACGGTAATAAAGTATCCTTGCCGAGATGCTTCGAACAAAAAAAATGTTTAAATCGGACTGTTCACTCAAAAGTTATTAGGGGTGAGAGGTTGTTTGAACGGTTCAATGTTGAACGAAAAATTGTTCAAATCGAAAATGTAGATACGGTAATGGAGTATCCTTGCCGAGATTTTTCGAACAAAAAAATGTTTGTTCAAATCGGACTGTTCACTCAAAAAGTATTAGGGGTGAGAGCTTGTTTGAACGGTTCAATGTTGAACGAAAAATTGTTCAAATCGAAAATGTAGATACGAGAATGAAGTATTCTTGAAAAGATCTTTCGAGCAAAAAAAAGTTTGTTCAAATCAGACTGTTAACTAAAAAGTTAATATCGCGGGACAGATTGTTTGAACGGCTCAAAGTTGAACAAAAAATTGTTCAAATCGAAAAATCAAATATGGGAATGAGCTGTACTCGCCGAGATCTTCCCAACAAAAAAAAATTTCGTTCAAATCGGAATGTTCATTCAAAAGTTATTAGGGGGGACGGACAGACCGACAGACCGACAGACCGACCGACCGACACACAAATTCCCCATCTCAACACCCTACTTTCAAATTCTTTAATTTTTCGATATTTATTTCATTTTTTTTTTTTTTTGTTTCTTTTTGACTTTGTTTTGGACTTGGCGATATTTTTTGAACTTTGCGATATTTTTTGGACTTGGCGATATTTTTTAGATGCATTAAGCCACTTTTAATACTTTTTTCGTCTCTTTTATTTTTAACGGGAAAGTAGGCTAAAAAAAGGCCAAACACATATAAGTTTTCATAATGCAAAAGTGCATTCCATTAGAGAATTAGTAATTAGTGTCTTAGTGAATGAAACCATTTAGCGACCCTAAAACTTTAAAACACACAATATACTCACAAATATTAAGTCCTGAACGCCGAAAAAATTGTTAGTAAAGCGAGAAAAAAATGCAGTGGTGCAACATTTTGCAAATTTTTCAGAAACATTATCAGTATAAGGTGACTAGAGGAAATTAGCATAAAATGTGCTAAGTGGAGTTACGAATTTTCATCATAAACAGGTATAAAAGAAGAAAATTCAGTGACATCTAGGATTTTCAGTAGTCATTCAGAAGGTGGATGCTCTTTTAAATTGGCCGTCAACACTCAGACGACCAATATTCCTTTCTACATAGAACGGCCGGAAACGGTCAAAATGACCGGTCCTTAAAAAAAGCCGGAAATCCTCAATAGAAATGTATCAGGACAAGAAAGGCTTCTTATGAAAGTTCTGATATGTATTTTAACTAGTATAGTCTAACCTGAATCATTCAAATAAAACAAATATAAAAGATATATTTTAAACATCTTTCCTGTACGACCAGCTAAAGCCCAATAAACGGAACGCGACTTACGCTTTAGAAAAACAAGAAAAGAAAATTTTTAAAACTCTGCACAAACGAATATTTCCCCGACGAATTTATAATAACTAAAGAATCACTGTTTTTCCTGCCTTTGTGAGGAAAATTCCAATAAAAATATGAGGAAAAGGTCATTTTGACCGTTGTCGCCGCTTTAGGTATATTTGAAATTTTCTCTTAAAAAAGTAAGATAATTGGATGATTTTTTTCGTGGCGATCGTTTATCAATATTTAGACAAAGTCAAAGCACATCACAAAGAGTTTAGTTGAAAAAAATACTTGAGATTTTTATGTTACATTTAAGGAAATTTCGACGTTATTTTCTTATAAAGTAGTTAATAAAGTTTCAGTTTGTGCATTCAGTGTTTCCCCTTCTTGAATATTTAAGCGTCAAAAAAATAATTTTTAGGTCAACGTCTGCTGCGTAAACCTGCCCAGCATCTTCCCCAAATTCAATACCAAAGTTCAACGGAAGCTAAAAAACTTGTGAGTGTCTTTTCTAGGGGCCAACATAAATCTTCATGACAGGTGACACACCAATTATAACATGTTTCGAGAAAAGGGCACTGCGTAAACGTGCCCAGTTCTACCCTATTCTAATATCATTTACGGACAAAATGACCGCTCTGGCGCGTTGTAGTGTTACACTACGGTAGATCTTGATCGAATCAATTTTAGCAATGACCACATTTTACTCATTTTAGCTGATGTGACGGGTAAATAAGTCGGAATTAGAGCATAATTCCAGTATTTGAATTTTTGCACTTGGTAGCAATATATCGCTGCTTGAAATGAACAGTGGCATATCTGCAAAAATCGATTTTTTTTATTACATAAAAAAATTCATTTTTTAAACTCTTTCTTGTGGTAATATCGGCACATCTCTAGTTTCAAAATATCACGCAGCAATCGCAAGTGTCGTTGTGCATAGTTGGTATTTTGGCGCGCTTCTCCTAGTAAACATTGACACAGCCGCCATTGTGTCAGTTCTGAAGAAGTGCTTGGAGGAGGAACATCTATGTCTCTGTAAGTTGATTCGGCATAAGTATCATTAATACCATTTTACTTCAAGATACCGTTTTACTGCAAAAACTTGGAAACGCTCTCCTGAAAAGTAGTGTTTTGCAAATATGCCACTGTTTATTTCAAACAGCGATATGTGAAAAACTGAAACTTTATTAACTACTTTATAAGAAAACAACGTCGAAATTTCCTTAAATGAAACATAACTTGGTTATTCCATCCAAGGACTGCAGTTTCGTGCTTATTGGCACTTGTCCGCCTGGAGTAGGAAGTAACTGAGCTGGAGGCAGAAATCCTCTTTTAAAAGCAAAGGGAGCCAATCCTACTGGTAGCTCACGTGAAATTAGAAAACCAACGAGAGATCGTGCATTGGTATGGTACAACTCGTAAAATTTAAGGTAGAGCTCGGGTATAAAGCAGTAAGTCACCGCCCCTAAGCCAATGCAAAGGCTGAAGCATGCAATATATCACTGCTTTATATCCGAGCTCTGCCTTAAAATTTACGAGCTGTACCGTACCATTGTGCGATCTCCCGCGCTCGCTGGTGTTCTAATTTCATATTACCTTCTAGATTTTTTTTGGCTCTCTTTGCTTCTATCAGACATTTTTTGCCTCCAGCTCAGTTAATCCTATTCGAGGCTGACGAGTACCAATTAGCACGAAGCTGCAGTCCTTGGATGAAATCATCAAGTAGGCAGTATACTGAATGTTTTTGCCATTCCCTGACTTACGGGCGGTGACTTACTGCTGTATAAACTTTGAATATGTTCAGCAATGAGAGGATGCCCTACAGCTGACTATAAGCTAACTTTTTGGGTAGGCATAAAATAATAGGAACAAAACAATTGACTAAACAATAAACTTTGATGTAAAAAACGCGTGGCCGACACTCTACTTACATTTTTGCAAGATTACTGCATCAATGTCAAGATAATGATAAAACTTTTTAAAACAACTGATATCAAGTCCCTCACTTTTTTTACACTAAAATGAACTGTTTAGTTAATTATTTTATTCCTATTGTTTTAAGTTCATTCGCAAAATCTAAGTTATTCGTAAATGTGGAACATCCTTTTTCAGCTGAACAGACTCAACTTTCAAAGACTATTTTTCATTTTTGAGTTCAAATTGGCACTAAAACATTATTTTTAGCTTTATTACTAATAAACTATTTTATTGCTAATCAACTAATATTTTTAAACTATTGCTTTCTTTCCTTTTTTAGTCTTGTTGTAAGAAAAAATATTTATAAATATTGATATTCTAAATTATGAAAAGAAAAAGCAATTAATGGACTGTTACAAGATTTTAAAATAGGGGCTTTCTATCTCTGAAATAAAAAGATATTCCTCTGGAAGTGTAACAGCCTAAATCTATGATAATTCTTTTAACTTCGTTGATCCATCGACTGGCAAGCGATTTAAATTTTTTCTAGGAGCTAGAGTGTGTCTGTGGGGGGGGGGGGAGCTTACAAAATCAATGCATATCAGGGTCAGTTGAAAAAACATCAAAGTTCACGCCCTTCATATGTAAGCATTATTTGAAACAGTTAACGTAAATCAAATGTGACTTAAGGCAGATTGGGGGAAGACGTCATATTGGGGTAGATGCTATGCCATGTGTTTCACCCGGAAGCATCAACAAAACAGTTAGTTGGAATGAAAGAACATGCCATTTAGAGTATACGTAAATTGATTTTGATTTACCGTAGCTTTAAGGTGTATTTTTATAGTGTGTTGTCATTTTTACCGCTCTGATGTGTGCCCGAAATAGCAGTAAATGCCTTTGGTTAAGACGCCATATTTTCTTTTGTTACAGATACCGTAGCTTTTCGACACTCCCTAGAGAAAACAATGATTCTACTAGGTCTATAGACCTAGAAAACAACACCGAATTGTCTGAAACAATGTTATTCAATGAAATGCATTGCATGCAGCAGTTGGCGCAAAAACATCGTTCGCCGCATCTTCCTCAACGGTATGAGGGAAGATGCCCAAATTCGAGGATTTTGTAATTATTAATTTTCAGTGGTAGGTTTCAAAGTGAAACCTATTTTTAATCTTACCTACCACACAAGTTCATATTTTGAGGATAAATTAGATTTTTAAAAATAAAACCAATGCACTATTTTAAATAAAATAGAGTCAAAAACCACGGCGTCTTTCCCCTATCTACTTTACTTGGAACTAACGAGACCTTGCTTAGGGTGAGCAAAAAATAGTTTTTTGGAATGTTCAAACCATAAACACTTGATCCACAACAGCTGAACTTGTTTGCTAACATTTTACTTAGCTCGGTAGGATCTGACACCAGTTTACCTACCAATCCATAAAAAGAGCTATAATCTTTTGCCTAAAAAAAATTATACGATATTCTTCACCTTACCCCGCGTTTCCCCACAATTAATGTCTTACAGCCATTTTCTACTCTTGACTAGCCTAAACAACGGACCTAAATAGCAAGGAGTTAAACTTCCCTTTCACTCATATCATTTCTTTGCATGTGTAGTCATTTTCAAAATTTGCTTACATTTGCTTTTCGGAGGTTAAAAAGACGATTTTGAAGCATAACTCATATTTTAAATTCAATGCGAACAATTATTTTCTGCAAGAAATATCTTTAAAAAAATTCTACCACTCAAAAAATTATTAAAATTCATTTATTTATTTTTATACAAGTCTTTGAAAATGAGAACCAAGGCAAAAACGCTTGTCCATTTCCAATTTTCGCAAGTTCAACTATTGTTTTTATATACTTAATTGTATAAAAAAGTATACACAACAAATTATTTTTATATATTGACTATTAGTACATGATATTCAAAATAAATATTAACAATAGTATTTTTTTTTCATTAAGAAATGTATAAATATATTTTGTCCGGCAGTAAACTAGTGGCGTAACTATTTCGTACCATTTTGTTTTCCTGAGTCGAGAAGTATTATTGTGGAGTTTCGCACAAGATTTCTTATCGGTGCGTATTTTTATTCTTTGTCAAGTCTGTTACCAAAGATTTTATCATTAATTTTAATTTTTCTTAACTTTTACACCGAAATATTGTTTATTATACAACTCTAAGAAAATGCATATTGTTGTTCAATTTTCAAATTCGACAACCTAGCCATAATTTGACATTTTGGTTGAAATGTCATGTCAAGTCCATTACTGGTCAAATCAGTTATATGGGTCATTTTCACTATATGCTTACATTTCAGAATTTTTAAGTAATTTTTTTAACTTGCTCTTTTCTTTTAGAATCAGTAACAGATGTTTTTTCACAAATTTTAGGTGTGTGGAAAAGTAATTGGTTGTACACTTTGATGCATAATTATGCATTCAAATGCTGTTGTAAATCTCTAAGTTCCAAGGACAATTGCCGTCCGTTACCATACAAAATCAATATGAAATCGCACTTTTAAACTATATCATACAGCCTAGAACCAACTTCATTTAAAATTTTTGCGTCGCTGAAGCTTAAAACGATCTTTGTGATTATTAAAGTATTGATCAAAAACTGTATAGTAACGGACTTGACATTTGGTAACGGATTTGACCAGTAATGGACTTGACATTTCAACCAAAATGTCAAATTTTGGCTTGGTTGTCATATTTAAAAATTGAACAACAATATGCATTTTCTTAGTGTTGTATAATAAACAATATTTCGGGGTAGAAGTTGAGAAAAAGTAAAAATTAATACTAAAATCTTTGGTAACAGACTTGACAAAGAATAAAAATGCGCACCTAGAAGAAATCTTGTGCGA
Organism: Uloborus plumipes; assembly: GCA_038373865.1. Classification (NCBI taxonomy): domain Eukaryota; kingdom Metazoa; phylum Arthropoda; class Arachnida; order Araneae; family Uloboridae; genus Uloborus; species Uloborus plumipes. The sequence continues at coordinate 4,962 of JAXGGA010004496.1, read as the reverse complement.
AACGCCACAGCAATACTTCTCGACTCAGGAAAACAAAATGGTACGAAATATTTACGTCACTTGTTTGTTAAGTAAACTGAAAACGTGTTAACATCTTTTGACTGCAATAAGTACCTTTTTTAGCTAAAATAATCTTAGGGTGACGGACTTGACAAGAACTGCTGTGCAAAATATATTCATACATTTCTTAATGAAAAAAATACTATTGTCAATATTTATTATGAATATCATATACTAATAGTCAATATATAAAAATAATTTGTTGTATTTACTTTTTTATACAATTAAGTATATAAAAAAATAGTCGAACTTGTGAAAATTGAAAATGGACAAGCGTTTTTGCCTAGATTCTCATTTTTTTATATATAAAAATAAATAAATAAATTTCAATAATTTTTTGAGTGATAGAATTTTTTGGGGGTATTTCTTGCAGAAAATAATTGTTCGCATTGAATTTAAAGTATAAATTATACTTGAAAATCGTCTTTTTATCCTCCGGACAGCAAATGTAAGCAAATTTTGAAAATGACCCTTATCCAAATGTCAAGTCCGTTACCATATAGTTTTTGACCAATATTTTAATAATCACAAACATCGTTTTAAATGATATAGTTTAAAAGTGAGATTTCATATTGATTTTGTATGGTAACGGACGACAATTTTCCTTGCAACTCGAAGTTTTACAACAGCATTTGAATACTTAATTATGCATCAAAGTTTACAACTAATTACTTTTTCACACACCTAAAATATGTGACAGAACATCTGTTAATGATTCTAAAAGAAAATAGCAAGTTAAAAAAAATACTTAAAAATTCGGAAATGTAAGCATATGGGCAATTCCACGGTAACTTTCGTTACATTTTGACCAACTCTTATGCAGTTAGCTCCTTAGTACAGACAAATATTGTTACAAAAACCTTGTACAAAAGCATTCAGTGAAAATGCCAGTCAAACGCAAAATTAAAATGCAAAAATATTCGATGCAACAAATTTTAGCAGTCAAAAATAAGACAGTAACTTACGTTACACAAAAAGGGAACGGCATAATATGAAAATTGGTTCTAAGGCAAATTTCTGCTCTATTACAGCTGTTTTCTTGTTTTTGAAGTATAATTTATCAGTTTCTTATAATATTTAGGAATTAATTTTCATAAATTTAAAATTTTATTTTAAAAATTGAATTTTATGAGAATTTTTAACTGGGTAACTTACGTTACAGTAACTTACGTTACAAAATTCACTTTCAAGCATATATTTATTACAAAAACTAATGAATGAAAATTACAGCTTAGTTTAGATCAAAATACTGAAAATTAACAATTATGAGTTAATTTTACAGAAATTTAATGCCAAACTCAATGATCAATCAAAAATATTACAAAACATAAGACTTTTAAATGCATACTGACCGCTGGTATTAACAAGTTCTGATAATTCTATTTTCAAATCATGTTTTCTCTTATAATAAATTTCCTCTGTCGTTTCTGGCCATTTCTGATTGGTTCCAACAGCAGTCATTACTTTTAATTTAAACTCGTTTTCTTCAATAATCGTCACAACTCAAGGATACAATGTATTTTCGTACTACACCACACACCAGTCACCAGCTTTTATCTCTGTTTTTTCTTCTTGTTCCTTAAAATACAACTAAACGAAACCCTGCATTTTGTTCATTTCTGGTTCTTAAATGGTCATTGTGAATGTGCGGATCTTCAGAAATTTTTTTGATACATTTTGCTTTTTCTAACATATTTCAAAACTATCAAGAGTGACTTTTATTTATGAATCTGTAATATCCACATGACTTTTCTCATACCCCTTCTACAGCGCATCTTTTCTGCAGAGTTCAGTGGCATTTTAATGCAAAACAAAATATATTTCAATTGAAAGAGATAAACTATTTTTATATTTGTTTTTTCCAAAACATATTTGATAACTTTAAATCATAACAGAAGTCATTTTTGAATAATTCATAGTACATTACCTGCTAAATATTCTGAATGCAGTGATATTGTTTAAAGAGAATTAATATCTTAATAGCCAAAAAGAAGCATGTAATAATAAAGGTAATTTATAATAAAGGTGTATTGTAATCTTATTAAAAAAACAGACATTTTAAGAAATATGAGTAATCTAAATTAAGTAAATACAGTAGTACAATTAAAAGAATTATTGAATAAATTGCTTCTATTAACCACATAGGTTTTATTTACAATTTACTTTATTTCGAAACACAAGTATTGAAGTTCTACTAAGGTAACTTACGTTATCTGCATATGTGGGTAACTTACGTTACACGTTTTGATTGTAGCACAAAAAATTAAATAAACAATATTGAAAAGAAAAGTACTGTTATTTGCTTAGTACACATCTATAAGATAGAAAATATAACATAGTTAACATTGTATTGCCCTTTCTTTATTTGCTGTAAAAACTTTAACATGTTTTTGGTAACTTACGTTACATAGAACAGTGCCTTTTTGAAATTGACATAAATCACTTAATTAAATTGAAAACACTTGTTTCATCAATTCACAATATTAATTTAAAGTGTAATAAACAACAATCTTCCTTTGTCACATTTATCTAATGGAAAAAATTCATACTTATCAATGTTGAAAGTTTGACCATTTGCTTCACTGAAAATAAAATACTCTAATACCAACTTCAAAGTATTGCCGAAACTAAAAAACTACATTCCTATCAAAAAATTGTTATAAATAACAAACTTCTAACATTTTTAAACCAAAAAATATGCAGAACAGTCACATTAATCGAGTTTAATTTTTTCAACGCTTTTCCAGACTTGCATGGAATTGCCCATATGGTGAAAATGACCCTTACACAAAAACTTGCTAAAACTGAAAGGTGAAATTTCGTATTTTTAACGTCCTTTTTATGGAATATTTTGCAGATATGTGATCAAAATACGACCTTTTTTGACTTTACTTTTGCAAAGTAACATTACAGAAGGCATCTGTGATCAATGTTAAGCAAATTATTTTAAAATAGTTTAATTTTATGAAAAATAAGTTCGCAAAAAAAAAAAAAAAAACTTTCTGTTTCTACCCACGCTGGATCGTTGCTTGACTTATTTGTCTGAAAATGGCAGTCAATAAAAGAAGGTCCAAATAGTGGCTCTAACTGGTTTTCTCAAGAAGAATGACTATTTAACTTGTGTGAAAAACAGCTTTAGTAAAAGAATAAACCCATTACAGGTTTTTGTATGCAGTAACTAACAAGCGTCCCGTTTCTAGGCTACTGGACATTATTGGTTTACGACACAAATTGAGATTATAGCAAATATTTTTATGTTAGTGTTAGAACACTCTAAGCAAGTTAAATGTTTACAAAACGCTTTTTTTATGCTCATTGTATGTGATATGTTAGAGCTAGCCGTTTATGAACTACTCTAAAATCATTCATTATTCAGTGGCAAATATTATTGATTTTGGTATAGACTTGTAGTAGAGCATGTAAATATTAGCTCTACATAAAGACATGAAAATAAAAGTTTATAAGACTATTTGTTAGAGTTGTTTTCTGAGGTGGGTTAAGGGCCTATGGCTTAACTTTCCTGAGGGTTTACAATGACGTTACATATTTAGTAAATTTGCGTTATTTTTGTGATTCCATGTGTGAGTTTTTCATTATTTTGCTAAAACTGGCTTTTATTCTGTAAATTTACATGCAAAATTATTTTGGTGTCTTTTTCCCTGCTTTGCTATTAATTTATCATGGGGTGTCAATGAACATGGCGAGAAATTGACAAAATATCGCCAAGTTGGCATCAATTTTGGCCACTTAATTTTGTTGCCAAGTTTGGCGAAAAATCACCAAGCTTGGTGACACTCCGGCAAATATAATTGTTTTGAAAAGTTCCGAAACATAGTTTTCGATTCTTCCGTAACATTGAACTTAGCAACAAACAACAGGAATTGGCTTCGCAAGTTTGATATGGTCCAGGGGGCCGTAGGTTGAGCGCTCTAGCACATGTTGCAGTTTATGTGGCAGAGAGAAATTTGGAAATTTTATTGCATAAAAATATTTTCATATTTTCAGGAACTTCGATGTAAATTGAAATGTCAATAATCGTACAATATCTACAATGATGCCCAAGTATTGTCTCTAAGAATGCAGTCTGATGAAGTATTGAATACAATACATCAGAAGGATCTTCAAAATAAATTAATCTACCACTACATTTAAATGTCATATAAACGCCTGTTATTGAGGAAAGTTGCATTTTAATTTGACTCTTTATGAGCTTTTTAGCATTCTAATATATTTTGCAAAAGCATGAATACCGTTCACGATCCGTTATTTCTGCCTATTTTTTGTGAGCGATAATTCACGCAAAGCTTTTGCAATGATATTGTTTTATATAGTAGCGTCGAATAATACCGAAAATAAATACAAAATAATTTTTTAATAAACAATGTTATGTTTTGAATATTGCCAAATTTTCTCTACCTATTTTGATTAGAAGTTATTGTACTTTATGATTATTGTTTAAGTAATAATTTCAACATTTATAGTAAAACTGAGTATGCATTTTGGACGACGTATGTTATGTATTTATTGTCGGTTAGTTACAGTTTTATACAAAACAATCTGCATTGCGCATTTAGTAAATAAGTATTATATGTAAAGAACCAGGAGAAAAGTGTTCATTTAACGAGAAGAGCTTTTCTAATCAGTTTTGTACCAACAGTTAAAACATATGACCCAAATGGTGTGCTTCGGAACAATTTAGCTCTTAGGAGAAGTATGAAATCAAACTGCTTATTTGGTTTCTTAAAAAAAATCATGTTAGTCTTTATTTTGTTTGTAAGATTTCTTTAAAAATTTGCAACCACACGTTGAATGTATTACATTGTTTCTAATCAATAGAGATAGTTCATGAGGTGGTTAAAAAATCTATTTTTTAAGATGAGAAATAGTGACTCGTGTTATTTT
>JAXGGA010004495.1:0-87734 GCA_038373865.1 Uloborus plumipes | reverse complement strand
TCATTTTAAACCACAATTGTACTGTTGCATTAAAACATAAAAATAAAATGCTTATTCTTGCACAATAATTTAGCTTGAATCGTACTTTTTAAAGATCCTTTTTGTTGTTGTTTCCTTAATCTATATTCATAAAATAGAGTATGTGTGTGTGTATGCTCCTCATACAAATCCACAGTTTACATCGGATCTGGACCAGATTTGGCAATTTGGTACTCGGCACCCGGAAGGGTGGTAGGGGATTTTCGAACGCCAAAAAAGTACCGAACCGTTCGAATTTTAATTTAAGAACCCAAAAATGTCTCTTTCCACCCGAAATAATTATCGGATCTTCTCGATTTAGGTATCATTGGAAGGATCAAGAAAATGATTTTAGGCGGGGTTTTCTTCCCAGGGTTTTGGAAATTGCTAATTGATATCTTCACCGGGTAAAAAAATAAGGCCATTTGTAAGTTTAGAAACGTCGTATGCACGAGCGCAAAATAAATCATTGATAAGAAATAGTTGAATAGAAATGTTTCCTTTTTTTTCTTAAGTGCACGAATACAATTCTTGCTTTTGCTCAGAAGCTTTTCCCGTAATAGGGGACTGTAACCGAAATTTTTTCCAGGCGATTGATTCATTTTTGGTACTTCAGTTAATCTTATCGGGGCTTCTAGACACGCGTCAATTGACATAATTTTTATTCTCAAGGCAGACCGTGCAAAGCCGGGCAACAAAGCTATAATACATTTTCAGGCAATATTTTGCAGCAAAAACTTTTTTTATCATGTTTCAATGCCAAAGCTAATCTAAAATTCTAAATTAATCAAAATTCAATCGAAAACGATTTTTGATCATAGTTTGCATCAAATAATAAATAATAATTTTCACACGAAATGAACACGTACACTGCAAAAATTAATGTTTTTACAGTACACAATACAGATAATTAGAAAGTAATTAAGTGTAAAATTTGCTAATTTTACAGTAATAAACTCTAAAATTGCTAGTTTGACAGTAAATTACTCTGCATTTTACAGTTTAAACTGGAACCTCTGCTGCGAGTATTATACTGTTGTTTTTGCAGTATAATACAGCTCATTTGCTAATTTTACTGTAATAAACAGTAAAATTGCTAATTTTAGTTTATTACTGTGCTTTTTCAGTTTTAAACTGAAACCTCTACTCACAGTATTATACTGTTGTTTTTTCAGTATAATACAGCTAAGTTTACGGTAATGAACCTTAAAATTGCTAATTTTACAGTGATAAAAACTATAAATTGCTCGTTTTACAGTTTATTACTGCGTTTTACAGTTTTAAACTGGAACGTCTGCTCACAGTATCATACTGTAAAAGCAACAGTTGATTTTTTGCAGCGTATATATTAGAAAGGTTAAAAATAAGAGATTTAGGTAAAATAAATTTGACACAAGTATCCAAAATTAAGTCTACTAGTGTAGGGGAGAGCGGGGCTAAAAGTTCCGCGGGTAAGTTGTTCCCTTTGAAATAGCTCAGCTAAGAAAAAAAATAAATGTATTTTGTCAATACGTCGTGAAATAGAATGTTATAGCGCACAAATGGCAGCTATTTTAGCCAGCCCAGTGGCGTTCGGTATATTAAAAGCCGAGCACGTGCATTACTGATCTTCGAAAGTTACTATTTTTGGTTTTGGTGTTTTTGGTCTTTTGACCAAAATTTAATAGTTATTGTTAAGTTTTTTGGCATTTTTCTATGAAGATAGATTGTGCACCCTAATACCATGCGCTGAAACCATTTACGTTTCGTTACCTAACTTATAATTTGATGTTTTAAAGACATGTGCTTTTGGGGCTAGTTGTTCCTTTTTTTGGGGGCAAGTTGTTCCGCGAAACAACTTGCCCTAGAAAAATTAGCAAGTATCCCGAAGGAATCTTTTGCCCTATTCATCTGTACCAGTGATGCAGTAAATAAGTACACATATAAATAAATATTATATGATGCTGTGAAAGACCGAAAGTGAGATGATACACTTTCACCAAAAATAAATCCTGAAATATTTAGTCTATCCGATAGATATATATTATATATAAAATTTTCGGAGAGCAAACTATGAAAGACATCGAAATATATTTCATACTTTAATATAAAAATCATATCTTTGGAGGATCTTATTTCAAATTTTAGCTTAATTCCTGTTATAACTGAAGACTGAACCAATTATTTTAGCTTATTAGCTGTTGAAGCTGTTAATTATTATATGTAATTTTTACATGTTGCACTGTCATTACTGTATTTTACCATATAAATGGTTTTCAGTTTACTATTTACTAGATGCGTTGCCCGGCTTTGCACGGTCTACCTTGAGAATAAACTTTTCTCAAGCGCCGCTCGTCTAAAACTTCCGATTAGATATTTAAAGTCGATATTTTGCCGGCATCCAGCACAAAAAATCTGTTATGGACCCCACACTACTTCCTTTTTCTTAGTAGATGCCTTCAGTGTTAAAATAGCGCAACAAATAAAACATTTACATCCCTAGATTGACATGAAACAATGCAAAAAAAAGAGTTTTACAATGATTAATTTTTTTACATATGGCTGATTTTAACATCATTCGTCGGTTTTTTTCTCAAAATATCGCCAACAGCGCCAAATTGTACCGGAAGTCAAGAAATCATTTTTGGAAACACTTGGTGACCAAAAGCTTGGCGATATATCGCCTAGTGATCGCGCCAAATCATATCACTTGTGTCTACAAATCAATACTGACCCCCCCCCCCAAAAGGTTTAACCCCCCTGGGAACATTCAAATGCAACCACAAGGGGAGGTGCACAACTGGACCTCCCTCAGAGCCTACATATCAAAGTAGAAACTTCTACGTCATACAGTTTTTAAGTTATGTGACATACATACGCACATACATACATGCGTACACACAGACATCACGAGAAATATCGTCGTAATTAACTCGAGGGTGGTCGATGTATATATAATATCTATAATAACTTCCTTTGCTACGTAAGAGGAAGTAAAAAAGTCGTAGTAAGTACGATAAAACAGCTAATTATTTAAACGATATTTTTGTAGCCCTTTAATAAAGTTATACTAATATAAACCATTGTTTTTTTTCACAAATTATGTTTTTAATGAGCTATTCTTATCGCAGAGTGGTTAAATTCGAAATCAGCATCGTTATTCATCGTCTTGTTAATCTCGGAACATTTTGCCCCATCCACGGAACAACTTGCCCCAAGGCGGGGTTTGTTGTTACTTTTCGGCTTTACTTGTTATGAAATTAATTATTCAAAAATCTTACGAAATACAACTCAAAAAACAGTTTGTATATCAAAGGGACATATAATACTAGGTTTTAACCTCGGAATATTTATTCTAGAACCAAGTTTTCAAAACGAATTTTGAGCTTGATTAAAAATCGGAACTTTTAGCCCCGCTCTCCCCTACCACCATCCAATATTAATAAACCAGGAACACAAAATGATTTCATAACAACCTTTATTAGAAATTATATACATATTTAACTTTATAATTCAATTTGGTACATATATCATAAACCATAATATCACAAAACGTCTCCACAAAAAAACAATCCACGCTAAAACACTGGATAAAGCAGACTAAGCGTCTCTCGAGTTTGCTGGCAACGAAACTTCAACACTTTGAAATCTCTCTTCCCAAAACTTAAACTTATTTGTACACTAATAGGTCATTTGGAAAATTCAAAACCGTTGATTATAATGTTTCACATCAAATTGTTGCATTTAATTTTGCAGTCATTTTTATACAAATTGCAGCAGAATTATTTTTATTATAAATCTGTGCAAATCAGCAGTAACCATAAAGCTAATATTTTAGCAACAAAATTTAATTCCAATGCATGAATGTTTATTTTTACTGTATGACTGCTTTTCTTATAACACTGAAACGTATGAAAGCAAAATTGAGCTTTTGTTTAGTAAAATTCAGAATTTAAAACATTCTGACCAGCGAAAATATAAATAATAATTAATAATTTAAAAAACTATTTTATAAATTTATTCAACATATATAACCCACATGCAAAAGTGAGTGTAATAAAAAATAAATAAAAAAAAAACACTAAAAATTTTCATTTTTAAATTGTTAAAATTTTTGTACAAATTACAAAAAAAAAAAAAACATTCATGCAGACATTCAAATACTTCTTTAAAATTTGAATTAAATGTATTCCGCTGTTGATTCACCAAATAAAGTAGATTTATAAATTTCAAATGATTTCATTATCATACTGAGATTTCTTTCAATACAAAATGCCATTACTAAAAAATATATCACAAGTAACACTCATTAACATAAAAAAAGAAGACATTACAAGAACACATAACTCCATACATAAATTTAAGGAATACAAAAAGATAAACTGGTCTTGAATAAATGCTTCTCATCTTTGAATATATCACCGAACAGAACTCAAAAGGATGACAGTTAAAATGCTGTTTGGACATGGATGATGAAAAAAAAAAAAAAACTAGAATTTCAAAATTCAAGCAATGAATGATTTAAAAAGAAAAAATCAATACTGTTTTATGAATGGTGGGTTTTTTTTTTTTTTTTTGGTAAAGTGATTGTTTTTAATGACAGATAATTAATTTTAAGTTTTTCCATCAATCACTGGATTGTCACCAGGGTTTCTTCCCAACAGAGAAAAAAAAAGGGCAAGAAAATCTCCCCCTCTATTGAAGTTAGAGTGAGATTTTCAAAAATTGAGAGAAATTTTTTTTAGATGATCTTAATTCTGCAAAAGATTACAAGGATTCAATTAAACGGGCATGAGAAAATAGAGAAAATCCAGCATTAAAAATTTTTTTGTGTGAGATTTCTTTTGAAAGTGCGAGATGCTCAGTCTCGCACTCTCTCGGGAACTCGATCGTCACAATTAAGTTTTCTATTCCGACAATTTAGATGAAAAAGTTAAAACTTAAGTTTTTTTCTCTCATTAAACTGAAAAAGTAAAATGCTTCACTTTAACTTTCGTTTCTAGATTTTAAACTATCATTTTTAAACATAAATGCGAGGTATAAAGGCTAACATCTTTTAAACAAAAAAAAAATCAGAAATGGCGCCAGCGCCAAATGGGTCAAATTGAAAAAAAATAAAAACCTAGAAATATTTATAGCAACACTTTTGTCAGTGAAATTAGAAGAATTATTTATACGCTTTCATATCTAAATAAAAATAGCAAGCAAAATAACTATTTACATTGCACTAATTTTTAAAAATTACGGCATGAAATAAAATGGCATTGGTTTACTGTAAAAGAATACTGAAAAGGAGTAGTACTTTTTTAAAAACAGGGACAATTTTTGCCCCTATAAATTTAATCCCAAAAAGGAATTTTCCAAACTAAACGCATTAAGATCCTTGTTAAAGGAGTTCTTGATAATAGAAGGTAAATATGAAACATCACTTACAACAGTAAAAAACAAGTCTTTTAACACAGGAGGGGGGAGGGCAAAAGACTTATGACTGAGTAATCAAAAAAAATTTAAGATATTTCAATGTTTATCAAACAAAAGTACACATCTTTTTTTTAACTGAAACTTAAATTACACAAATATAACAATATAATTCATGAATAAAAATCAGAAATGCCGTAAATGCATCACCATCAATATAAAGAAGAATATAAATACTTAAGCAAATAGGGTTTAAAGCTACAAATGAGCTACTTCAAATTTTGCGTTCAAAAAGCAATATTTCCTGTCTATACAAACAAAAATATGACAGCATACTTGCTACAAAAATATTAAAACATTAAGAGAAAAGGAGAATTAAGAAAGACTTGCAAAATAGGAAAAGTAATTTTTGACGATTATTTCCTTTTTTTAATGATAAAGTAGGACAGAAATTTGTTTTTAAATGCATGAAATGAGAAAGTTAAACAATACTTTTTTTTAAAGGCAGGATCTCTTTTACAACAACAAAAGGACATCTAAAAATGATTCCAAAGCACTTTCACTTTTCTTTTCAAAACAATCGTCATTTTCAAAATTGTTTGAGACAGTAAATCTCCACTTCCTTACAAACAGAGGAAGGAGCACAATTTGATACAATATTTTCCCTTTGAATCAAGGCCATAGCCAATTAGGGTTTTTTGTAATTCAAACAACTTTAGAAATTTGTCAAAGAATTTTTTGATGATGGCTATTTTTCTTTTACATTCTTTTGCATTACAATTGCCTAATTTTTATCTTGCCACAAATGCATATTGCACATGGTGGTTTTGTCCTGAAGACAAAAATTAGAGTATAATTATTAATTATGGAACCCACACTTAATCAAACTTGCCAAGCTTTAACCGAAAAAAACAATAGATTTCGCTAGATCACTAGCGACATAATTCACCTTAAGATTATGGTATTATGCCTTTAAATACCATGAACATTAAATTTAAAATGAAGCAGGATTTATTTTAATTTATTAATTTTTATTGTTTTTTTTTTTAATTTATGCTGATTAGTAAGTAGTAGATATCAAAATACAAAAATTGAAAAAATTAAGAGCACATTTGCTTAAAATTTAGTACATACCCCACCAAAAAAAGTGACAACAATTTAAAGAAAATCATAAGTTAAGAAAAATGAACAGTTATAATAAAAATTATATTTCAATATAATTCAAACATTCAGAAGATGCAAAAGGATTGAAATCTAAAACCTCAAATGCAGTTTTCGGCGAAGCACGTGCTATATTGAAGGTGCACTAGTACAAAGTTTCAAAAAAACGAACTACAGTAAAATGGGCGCCATCTATTGGGAAGAAATTGAAACTTTTTGATGATTGATTAAGAAATCCTTCTTAAATGTGAGCTTTCTTAATGAACAAAAAAAAAAAATTAGCTTTTAAAATGGGAGCAATTGGTAAAAAAAACAGGAGACAAGGGTAAAACACGGGAGCCTCCCGTTAAAAACAGTACAGTTGGCAAGTATGCTTAAGTCAATGTCTGGCTACAGCCTTGTTTTGAGTCATATCTCCTGCCTCACTTCCAAACGTTTACCACCTTTACTGTACAAAGAACACCACTTAAAATAATAATTTCCACATCAGGAACAATAACAGCAGTACTACTTCCGACGAAGTATTACCTATAAATCTTGAATAAGCAGACAAGAGTCTTATTTATACTGAAAGTACTCATGAGTTTCCGAAAAACGGGGTGCAGTCGCGAAAGCCGATGATCGATGCGTTCTAAAAGTGTGACCCTGCCACGGTGTGATGGGTATAGACTGGCCTTCACGTCTCAAAATACTTGTCTCGAATTGTGGTGAGATGATTTCGCATCAATCTTTGCTTGCTTGATGCTTTGGGAATGTCGAAGCAGGTTTATTTGGTGAGGGGAATCACGCGATGACCAGGGGTTCGTCGTCCGAGAAGCCACGAATCATGGGCGATTCCTCTTCGTCTGGAAAAAGGAGGATGGTTAATGGAAACAAAATATTTACGGCTGCTGACATGTGATTAAATTACGTAATCATCATTTACAAACAACTGGTTGAAATTATTAATTAGCTATTCTAAAAAAAAAGAAAAAGAAAACCAAAGAGAAAGAGAGAAAAAATAAAATAAAAATTTCTAAAATGTGCAGTTAATACTATTGAAATACAGTAACCGCCACTAAAAAAATTACTTGTCTACTTATATTAAAAACTGAGTATCTTTCTAACTATCTTTCTTTCTATGTCACGCTTCTTTCTCCTGAACGCCAATGACCTGAAAGTCGAACCAGGTACCGATAGATAGGTAATTTTTCAGACTTCATTAGTTTCAATTGATATAATTATACGATTTTAATTAGCGAAGATATCAATTAATAAGTAGTCAAGTTTGAAGCGATTAAGCCTAATAAATGATTAAATATGAAATCCATTCTTGCAAACCGTCGTTGCTATGAAACAGTATAATAACAATGATAATGAGAATTTTGAATGAAGGCTTAACTAAATCAAACACGAAACTCATAAGCGGGCCACTTACGTAGAATTTTTATCGCTAGCTACTGGTAATATTTTGAAACATTTATTTGTTGAAGAGCCATCTACTTATATTAAAAACTGAGTATCTATGTCTGCTTTTTTCCTTTGAGCGAGCTGAACTTACTGAAACTTTCCTCACCATCTTGAAGACGTGAAGCATCTCAATAATTCGAATGATTTTTTTTATATAGGAAAAAAGTAAAGGCGTGAAGCGCCTGTAAGCGAGCCGCCTTGGCGGGGAGTAGTTTCTTTAAATTTTTTTTCTCACTACTTTCAGGGCACGAAGTGCCCGTGCAACGCCGGGCCACGTGCGTGGTATGTCTTGAAATCGAATGAACATTAAATTATATCAAATAATATAACTTCAGAATGAGGTAAAAGTTAGAGAGGGGGGAACTTATGCATCAACATGCCGCAGGAAGCTAATCTAGCTGCCCTGGCAGCTAGTATTATAAAATCAGCCGCTTTTTAAAATCAAATCTGCAGGAACCGAAACATAACAATATCAACACATGGCAAAACCATCCTTTAATAAAACCAATATCACCGTTTTATGAAATCAAGTTTTTGGAAAGTGTATGTTAAACTTTGAAAACAAGTTATAATTATGCTGAAAAGTGCTACAGACAGAATAAATTCCAAAGTCATGTAGCATGAAGAAGTGGAAGAGTGCTTTGGAAGATGAAGAAGTCACAGTGTGCCAGATTTTCGCTCTTCAACGTATGTCAGATAAGCACTTGATGTCATCTGATGCGTTTTAGAACAAAGAGTAAATTAATATGCGTTGAAAATTACAAAAGCTTTTTAAAAACTTTTAAACACTGTTGAATTTTCACTTTCAAACTGTGTTAATCAAGTAGAAATACGCCAATATTTAAAGGCCCTTCTGCAGATTAAAATGTAAATCATATTTAGTGAACTGTATTTTGAAACTTTTAAAAGTTTTAATCAGTAAGTTATCACACTTAAGCCATTGTTAAGGCAGAAATACATGCAATCCACCGCCAGCTCGGTTATACATGCTTTAAAACCATATATATATTCACTGGTCCACTTATTTTTCGGATAGTTGAAACATTTGAATCTTTTTGTACGTGTATGCCGGTTTATAAAGTCAGCCCCTTTATAAAATCAAGCGTCCTCAGAACAAATGTGATTTTAGAAAGCAGAGGGCACTGTAAAAAAAAAATCCAAGAAGAAAATATTTGTGGTCAATTAAAAAAGAAATATGAAAGAAATCACATGCATCCGACTCGGACATTCCATCCAAGGACTGAAATTTCGTGCTTGTGAGCACTCATCAGTCCTGAATAGGAAGTAATCAAGCTGGGGGCAGGAATTCCTCTAAAAGAAGCAAAAAGTGCCAAAACACTGGTAGCTAATGTAAAATGCTTGTAGGTAATAAATGGAATAAATAACTCCCTATTCCAGGCTGACGAGTGAAACCAGGCAGAATACTGCAGTCTTTGGATGGAATAACTCAGTTGGTGGTGTATTGCACGTGATTCTAGCTTAAGGGCAGTAACTTACTGCTTTATAAGAAAGAAATATTTTTTAGACAGCCCATCAGAAAGAAGAAAAGAATAAAGGTCTAAATTGGGAAAACATTCAATTTTGGTACATTATGCAAAAGAGAAATAATTAGGCTCATTAAGAAAAGAAGTATATAGATAAATAAGTATAAAAATAAGTAAGTAAATAATAAAGTATGAAAAATATTTTTAAAAATATATACACACATGAATAAATAAGAAATGGATAATGAAAAAAAAAAATTACAATGAAAAAATTGACAAAAGAAAACAAAAGGGAAAAAGAATTTTTTTTTTTTTAAATTTTAAAATGTGCAATTGATAGAATTGAAATTGAAAGAAAAAAATATATCCAAGCAGAAAATGTTCTTGCTCAATTATAGTCTGTTCCTTTAAAATAGTATGAAGATCACAAATTTTTACATCATCTCCATGACAACCTAACTCGACACGCCTCAAATAAATGAATTGCCTCCAGAGTTTCCATAGAGACGACACAAAATGTGTGACCTCAGTGCACCTATTTTACAGTAACAGACTATGGAAAAGAAATATGAAAAATCTACTGATATTAAAAACTGAGTATCTATCTATCTTTCTTTCTTTCTAAGTCATGCTTCTTTCTCCTAAACGCCAATGAACGGAAAGTCGAACCAGGTACCGATAGATTCGTAATTTTTCGGGCTTCATTAGTTTTAATTACTACTATTAAAATCTGCCCGCGTCTGTCTGTCTGTCCGTCTGAAGCTTGAACTCCTCAAAAACCGCTTTGAGTAGGGAATCAAACGAAATACCATTGGATTCGAAATTTTCTAAGGAAGACAAAAAGACCAACCGTGTAATTTTACGACGTCAATTAGCTGAGATATTAATTAAAACGTTAATTAAATTTTTGAACCATTTAAAATTCAAGACTTTTATTTCTTTCCGTTGCCATTCTGAATTAAAACATCAATGAAATTATTGAACTATTTAAGATTCCAAGACATTTATTTCTTACCGTTGCCATTTTGAATAAAAACGTTAATTAAATTATTGAACAATTTAAAATTCCAAGATATTTTTTTCTTGCCGTTGCCATTTTGAATTAAACGTTAATTAAATTATTGAACTATTTAAAGTTCCAAGAGTATTATTTCTTACCGTTGCCATTTTGAATTAAAACGTTAATTAAATTATTGAACTATTTAAAATTCCAAGACATTTATTTCCTTCCGTTGCGATTTTAAATTAAAACGTTAATTAAATTGAACTTTTTAAAATAAAAGAGTGTTATTTTTTTCCATTGTCATTTTGAATACGTGTTATAACAAAGTTCTAACAATTGTTTTTATTCTAATTATTAATGACTTATATTTTTTCGCTGGTACCATTTTGAAAATGTGTTTTTAAATAAAATTGCAATTGCTGTTTTTAGAAGGGACTTTTTTTGGCTGAAATCGAAATATTAAAAGAATTTTTTCGTTTAGAATTTTGCAATTAATTTTACAAGACGAAAGCGGTTTGGAAATAATTGTTTTTGATAAGGAATTTTATTTTTTATTTAGGGAGAGTGCTAAGTATGCGCTACTTGACATCGTCTTTATTTTTGAGGAAGCATCTGCAAATAATTCGATTGATCCTTTGATGCAGGAAAGCTTTTTAGCGAGTCGCTTTAGCGGGGAGTAGTTTGTTGAAACTTTCCTTGGTAATTTAAAGGCGAGTCGCCTTGGCGGCAAGTAGTTTATTGAAACTTTCCTTGCTACTGTAAAAGCAAGTCGCCTTGACGGCGAGAAAACTGTTTAAACTTTCCTCATCACTTTGAAAGCGAGCCGCCTTGGTGGCGAGTAGTTTGTTGAAACTTTCCTCCCTACTTTAAAGGCGAGCCGCCTTGGCGGCGAGAAGTTTTCTCAAACGGCCTTCACTACATTACAGCCCGTGCAACGCCGGGCCACGCAGCTAGTTTATATTATTTTACGATTTTAATTAATGAAGATATCAATTAATAAGTAGTCAAATTTAAAGGGATTAAGCCTAATAAATGATTAAATATGAAATCCATTGTTGCAAACCGTCGTTGCTATGAAACAGTAATAATAATGAGAATTTTAAACAAAGACTAAACTGAATCAAACATGAAACTCATTAGCGCGCCGCAAACGTAGTATGTCTTAAAATGTAATGAACATTAAATTATTATATCAAATAATAAAACATCAGAATGAGGTAAAAGTTGGGGGGGGGGGGGGGACGTTATGCATCAATATGTCGCAGGAAGCTACTCTAGCTGCCCTTGCAGCTATACCTTGTGTAACCAGAGGAGGCGGCCAGGAGAAAAATTAATTCCTCCCTCTTCCCACTTTTCCCCTGATGGTTGTCATAGTTACGGTGCTATGGACTTTTCTCCCACTTAGCTTTAGCAACAATGGTTAAATGCAAAGGATTAAAATCGCTTTGTGCGTAAACTATTATTCAATCAACGTTAATAGAACACTTTTTGAAGCATTCATATATAACGGACACTCATGATGGCAGGTCTTGCTAAAGCAAACTATTTAACACTAGATTTGTTAGAAAAGGTTTAGAAATAACTGAGGACATTAATAAAAGCGTAAGCCTCATTCGATACCCACAAAATAAATGAAATGCCTCATAGAAAAAAGTGAAACTGTTGTCTTTCGTGCGGTTTCCATGGAAACGATGCAAAATTTCTAAAATTAATACACCTATTTTAAAGTAACCGAGCATAGCAAAGCTTTTAAGAACTGCCCATCGGGAAAAAAGAAACAAAAGAACTGAACCTACCCAGTTCGTCTCCCGTAGAGAATGTAGCTGCTCCAGACCTGGTGTCGTAGTGACTGTTGGCGAAGGAGAGGAAGCTCCTCTGGAGTCGGCGGTGTCGCACCACGAACACCGCCAAGGTGGCCACCAGCACCACAAACACCACGCTCACCCCTGCCACGACGCCCGCCAGGCTGCCCTGGGACAGCACCACTCTATCGGAGGAGCCTGGAACAGACAGACAAGTTATTGATATGTAACTTTCATTTCTAATTAAGTTGATAGCATTTTACTTAACAAGGTAGAAGACTTATAACACACACTTTGGGACCACAGGTTTCGGCATTATATATAGATCATTCCACAGTTTTTAAACTAATACAGTCTCGAAGCCTTATAGCTTGAATATTGCTTTATCTCAAAATGTTCATTGGGTCCCCTGACTCTTGAGAAGGCTTTGGGGGCATCCTATATATAAGGGACTACACTAAGCATTCGCCATCTCACCAAATGTGATAAAATAGAAAAGCATTACATTAAGAAAAAAAATTATTAAAATTCCTTAGCCAAGACTTTCAAAATTTGGCTTAAACTTTTGAAACTTGGCTAATTTACTGGCTAACGACTTAAAATCCTTAGCCCTGTACAACTTGAACTACCAATAAGTCGAAGCTTTCAGCCAGTCCCTTGGGACTTTGAGTTATCAAGACCTGACTGCATTTGGAATACATCAATATATGCAATTGCTCTAATACAATTACAGAGCGAGGACCGCTGATGGTCTTTGGAAAAGGTGAGAAAGGTGACAAATTTTAAAACAAAGGTGACTAAAAGGTGACAAAAAAGTACCTAAAAGGTGACCAAAAGTATTTGTCCAGAAATCAAAAAGCAGAAAACGATTATCATTTTTTTTGACTCTTACCAAAATAGCCTACATACTATTTTAAAAGACTTAGATTCCAAACATGAATATGATAGCGCTGGAAGTAGCAAAATAAACTTTTTTAGGACATATTTTTAAAAAACTTTTAGTGTAAACTCTTTTACGTTCAAAGATTTTTCTTTAAAATCAATTAAATTAACACCTGAAATTATCAAGTAAAGATAATGACGATGTATTTAATGAACATACTGTGATATTGCATCACATCGTTAGGTTTTTTTCTGTTCTTCAATCATTTTGTAACCGATCGCTTAATATCATCTCCCACGTTTTTTTTCTACAACTTTTTAATTTCACATTGTAACGTTTTCCCTTCCCCCTTTTTTTACAGCCCTTAATCTTCCGCGCATTTGGATGCATAATTTAAGCATTTTCGATCAAATTAACGCCTTTTCAAATCGCGATTTTCTTAATTCCCTTTTTTCCAAATTTCGTTTTTTTCGCATTTCTCCATCTTTAGCCATCTTGAGCGAATTTCTTTTCCGATCATCTCCCCCAGCTGGGTCGTTCTTTGAGGGCAAAATCTGACCCACGCTTTTTTCCATTCGCTGAGACTTCCCCGCGCACATTCCCCAGGGCATTGACTCCTAACCGACGCTAGCTGTGATTGGACGGCTCAAGGTCAGCCACCGCAGTCTAGTGTTGTAGCGCGGGAATTTCCAGACAGATTCCTCGCAACTCGTTATCCAAAGGACGCGCCATTCGCCTCTTCTCGAGGTATTTTTCTTTCAAAGAGATGAGGATGCGGTTATCCGCACAAGCCGGGCGTGCCAGGGCGGCGTTGCCTCCCCCCCCCCCCTGCGTAAAAGACGACTATAGGGCTTGAATCCCTGTAAGGGAAAATGTCGGATATTATGGTTTCCATCCAGTGACTCTACATATCACTGCCAGCACGCGAAATTTTGCTGGGAAGCAAGCAAGCGTCATGTCATCGAATTGATGAAGCCGTCGTTACCATCTTCTTCTACTATCATCTCGAATGCCAAACGATGTCCGCCCTATCTCCCCGTCTCAGGCCGCCTACTGACTCATTCTATTCTGAACCCACTTTTCTTATAAAGGGAAGCGTTATGTCATCGAAATGATGAGAAGCCATCGCCATCATCCTTTTTACTATCCTCTCGGATGCCTAACGATATCTGTCCTACCATACGTGTTTCTTCATATGTGCTCCTTGCGACTCCGCCAGCTTTGATCCTGTTTTTTTCCCCAAAAAGGAACAATTTTAGTCACCTTATTCTCTTCCTGAAAAATTAACTGTGTTTCCTCATCAATAATGCCGGCCACCAAGTTTGATTGAATCCTTTTTCTCTGATGTTCACCGTCTTCACACACAAGAAAGCCTTGATGTTGCATAATGTATTAACCTTTTTTTGATAAGCTGTACCAGGAGATCTCTTGAAGGGTTATTTTATATTGATAAGAAGTGATGTGTAAGAGTACAACTATATGGAAATTAAATGGTATACCGAATAAATGGTTTTTCTTCACTGAAAAACTCGACATAATCTGACACCATCAACACCGGGTAAGTCAATTTTTGTTTTAGTTTTGTTTTTGGATTTTTCAAACATGAAGGGCACCCAGGGCTGTCGTAGGCCTGGCGTTATTGCGGTAAATTTTCTTCACTTTGTTACTTCTACTTACGTTTCGGCCTTAGACTTAGATTTCTTTTGAATTACCAGGGAATATTTTCCCATTGTTTTTTTTTCCTTTTTAGTTTAAACTTAACAAAATTAAATGAACTAAATGCATCACAAAATGATGCGTGTCACACCACACATACATTATATTTTTAATATTTTTAATAGCTCATTGCAAAATCATCGGCATTCTTTTTCTTGTTTCTCTGTAAATACAAAGCATAAATGCTCACTAAAAGGTTTTGACAATAGAGAATGAGTGAAAAAATATAATTTGTAAAATCAGAAACCTTGATTGAAACAAAATGATAACAACTCACAAGGTAAAAATAAAATAACGTTGAAGTATAAAACTGAAGATATTATTTCATATGAACAAAACTGTTAATGTTTTTTGCTTGGAAGGGGGGGGGGGCTGGGGTCAGAAAATATGCAACGACACATGTCCAATATTGAAGAGGGAAAACTTTTTTTCATATTTTTCGTCTTGTGAGCACTGTGTTGTGCAAATGTTTTTTTTTTTTTTTTTTAATTTTAACCAAATCCTTACATACATCAGCAAAATTACGCGTTAAACTAAAAATAAAAATTTCTTTCCAATGCATTAGTAATTCATTTTGGCAGTGAGAGGTATAAAAAGTAATTTTAAATGAAGTTATTAAAAAATCATAATAACTAATGTTATTACAAAAAAAGTTTTAAAAAATATATAAAATATTCACAGGATGCAGAAAAATTGAAATCTTAAGCATGACACGCAATAATACAATTCTAAAAATTCAACTCAAACATTAGAGAATTTTAAAATTAAAAAAAAAAAAATAATAATAATAATAATTTACAAAATTTTCTGTGGAGCGAAATATATTAGTTACGAAATTTCCAACAAAAAAATATTCATTTATTTCATTAAAAAGCAATTTCCAATATTGGTGGTTCATTTCTGAATTTCTACTAGTAGTGGAAGGCAAAGCAATGGTTCGTCAACTCATATACCACAGTGAGCGATCACTAAGCTAGATTGCTTTGCTACGTTAAGAGAGTTATAAAAGAATAATAACAAAAATAGTATGCAGATTTGTGTACCTGCAGATTTGTAATGTTTAGGGGGAGCACCCATTAGAGGTCAAGCGATAGAAAAAACTGGTACCCGAAAAATTACCTTTAACATTGTGAACATATTTGATACTCAGGACTATCAGAAACTGAAATATATTATTCAGGATCATCAGCGAATCTTAAATAATAAAATTACCTTAGCAGGAGCCAAAAAATTGTGCATTTCAAATATAACATTTGCAAAAAAGTTTACATTATGAAAAACAATCAGAATCTCCAAAATTTGAAAATAACAACTTGAAACTTTTAAACACATGCTTCTAAAAGGCTTTGTTTCATAAAATGAGCCACAATTGAAACACTTTTTTTAATGGTTGAATGATAGATTTTTGCTTTTTTTCTTTTTCAAAATTCCACTTATTGTCAAATAAGGAAAGAATATTTATACTTTTCAAAAACTTTATTTATCAAAAATAGATTTTTCTAAAACACATTTCAAGAAAGGTTTAAAAAGGTGACAAAAATTACAAAAGGTGACAAAAAGTAACCAAAATTTCAAAAGGTGACTAAAGGTGAGAAAGGTGACCGAGTCCTCGCTCTGCAATTATCTTAACAGAGTGATACATTTTAGCATGATGTACAATAAAGTAGTTCATGAGCCAAATTAGGAAACACTGCACTAAAGCATCATTCATACATCTTCCAGATGGCTGATATGAAACGAGATACAGATGAAAATGACAACACAAACAAAACACTGACGAATCACTCTTTGATTTTACTAAATTTAACCCTACCAATGCAAATTTCTGCAAACATAAAAACTATAAGGTTGTAATAAAGATGTCTTTGCAACTAATATAAATGGATGTGTGAGATTTTCATAAAAACCCTTGACTGAATTTTTAAGTAAAGCTTTTTTCTGAAGTAACTCATACCTTTATTGTACAATCAACGCTTGTTATAATGACCACACATTATAAAGATCATCCCATTATTATAACAACTGAGAGGAAAAGTCCAGACTTTTTCGCTATATACTCCTTGTTAATTTACTTTCAGTATAACAACCTTTCTGTATCGTCTAATCCAATATAGTGACCAAATTCAACAGTCACTCTTTCAGGCATTTTTCTAAATAGAACACGTTTCTGAACTTGTAACTTGAATTGACCTCAATTACTGTTATGAACAAAGTGCATGGAATCTTCAGTAATCAGTGCAACTTGGACAGGGGAATGAAGAAATTAATGTTATCTTTAGAAGGGGAGGATGAAGATTGTTGCAATGATAGTAGGTCCTACTGCAAAAAATACAATTATTTTAAGATTGCAAATGTTTTTCTGCAAGGTAAAATAATACTGGACGCTATCATGTGTAACTGAAATGGAAAATTATGTTTTGCAAAAAGGCAAACAACTATTTCAGACTTTTTCTTCAAAAAATAAGTTATTTGTAACTATGAAATAATTGTATTTTAAATTTTCTAATTTAAAATCTGTATAGTTTTTTGCACTGACATATTTTTTAGTTCTGATGAAAAAATAATAATAATTGAGTTCTTAGTTAAAACCTTTAAATAATCGACAATTTAAATGAAAATACTAAACATTAAAACTTATTTTATATCGTAATACTCACCTTCGCTGCTGAGATCATATCCGGCAGAGAGGGGTCCCCTGTAACCGTGGCGATCGATGACACACACCTTCACCTGTAGGTTCTCCTGGGGGGCGTGGGGGAGGACCAGGGGGGGCTGACTAGCATTGAACCACTTGACCTCCGAAGAAGAGCCACTGCTCAGTCTCACGCTGTACACAAATCTGTAGGGGGGAGGAAAGGAGCAATCAGACAAAAGTTCTTACAAAAGCTTCAAGTTTAAATAAAGCCATAAAAAAATAGAGTCAGAGTTAAGCAAAAAAAAAACATGTCATCCATAAAGAATCCCTTACACAGAAAGAAGGGTCTCAGACCTTAATTTTTAGCAGAAAGAAAAGTCTCAATTTGCCCAATGAAACTTCAAATTTCACAGAATGATAAAATATGATTATAAATAGATATCCACATCTACTGAAATCATACATAGGGGGTGTATGTCTTCCAAGCCCACTTTCCAATTAATGATTCACTTTGGGGAACAAATAATTGCTCAACTATTATGTTATCTGCAGAGACAAGAAATAACACTGAAGAAACCTGATTAAAGGGCCCCTAATTTGACTAGGACCAGACAGTTGGGCTCTGAGCCTGTTGCTGGTCATCGCATTTGTATTTGTATAAAGGTCGTACCTTGCTTTTCACTGCTGTAAATGGGGCCCTGGTGACTGCGAGGGCCCCATTCAGAGCAGTAGGAGAAAGGGGGAGGCAAAAGATTGTTCCTAGTATGCAGAAGGAAAAGTCATTACAAAATAGGATGTGGCTTAATAGTGTACCAATTGGATTCTTGGAACTAATTTAGTATTGCTTTAAGGCAGGAAGGAAGGAGGGAGGGAGGAAATGCTTGGTAAGTAAATTTTGTTAGTTGATAGTATGAAGCCTCTAAAAATTTTTTCAACGTAATCATAAAATCATCAGCTTTAATAATTAGAACAGAAGTATATTCAAATATAGCAAAAGCAATTTCTTTGGAACTGAGAGAGTGTTTTTCCATGCTTTGTAAATAATTTCATTACAAAATGGCTTTTTTGTGGTAATAGAAGGTAACTCTTTATTTAAGGATTTGTTCTACACATATTATTTGTTTTGAGACATGATTCAGTTATTTATATCTGTACCTCAGAACCAGACTAACGTAAGTCCATTTTCGTCATTTTTCGGTAGAGGGGAAAAACGATTGTCGAATACATCGTTTTTCCCCTCTACTGAAAAATGACGAAAATGGACTTACGTTAGTCTGGTTTTGAGGTACAGATATTTATAAAAATGAAAGAAGTTACTGGGTTAAACTTTTTCATGGAAATTAGGATAAGAGAACATTGTTTAAAGCTATTCAAATTTCAATCTAACCCGAAAATTAGAAAAAATTGCCATTTTAATAGGGTTGTGGGCCCTTGTAAAAGATTACGGGAAGAGTTTGTAAGGAGAAAGGGATTAGACAGCTTTAAGAGGGCCATTGATCTCTATTGAGGACTAAATTTCCCAGGATTAACCTGGCTAGGCCGAGAGCCCTTGTTGGTTGTCACATTCGTATTCATTATTAATCATTAAATTCAGAAGGCTAACAATGGGAAATTAAAAAAAAAATAATACTTCATCAACCATCAGTTTTTGCAAAAGAAAATTTAATGCATACTAATACAATTTAAAAAAATGAAAAATATTCAGTAGAATAGTCGATCAAACAAAAAAGACTGATAAAGAGAACACTTTTATTTAAACCCATTAATTTTTCAATGCTTCTTTCGATAATCAAAATTGCAAACAAAAATCTGTGTCTCAAAAATGTGTAAAATTGCCAACTACCAGAACATTAGTGGAATTGAAGCCAAACATTATTATCTCAGAGCAGAGCATAAAAAAGTTTTTCCGCCTGGGTTAGTGCATAGGCAAAACACTGAACTCACGTGTGCAGGTTCCTGTCCAGGGGCCAGTCCACCTCCCTCCAGGTGACATAGAGGGCCCCGTCCCTCTGCCTCAGGGCCCTCACCTGACGCACGGGGGGCAGGGGGGGAGCCGCGTACAGGGTGGGGGGCGTCTGCACGGAGCCCCCCGCGTCCGTCTGCACCCGGACGGAGTATTCGCCCCCCAGGTGGGTGGCGTGGCGGAAGGACACCTTGAAGTCCTTGCGGGGGGCCAGCCCCACCCAGTGGCTCTGGTTCAGGACCAGGTCTTCGATCAGGACCTGGGGAAAGGAAAGAACACATGAGGCGTCAAGAAAATATTTAAAAAATTAACAACAAAGAGAATAAAACATTTGTTATGCCTAACATAAGGTCCCAAAATAGGGACATGTTTTGGACATCTAATGAAAAACTGCAGGTTTGAAGAATTCAACATTTTTGTTGTATTGCGCCAGCTAGCCTGACAATGTGTGGTATGCTTCTTCACTTTTCCATTTATACCATGAAGTCTGACATCCATTGCACACGCGTGCCATAAGGACCCATCATAGGGTAGGCAACCATTCACAGCCCAGTAAACACATTCACACTTGGACAGGACAAGAGAAAGTACACTCAAGCTTGAACAGATTATTTCAGAAACCCATGTTGAGCGACAAGATCTAAAAGTTCGAAAATATTTTTATCCTTATTTCAAAAATTTTCAGTAGGGATTATAATGTTTTAAACATAGTATGAATATATGTATTTAGACGTATTTCTTTTGGAAGAAAGCAATGTAATCCTGATTAAATAATTTTCTGAAAATTAGGAGCTTTGTCGTTTGATGGGTTTCTGAAATAAACGATTCAATTGTATTAAAGTGACATGAAAAAGTCAAAACATTAAGCACAAAGGATGAACGTCACACAAACATCAACTCCAACACATCAAAAGCAAGAACGACTCCAATCGAAATAGTCACCTACCTTGTAACCGACTTCGGCAACCATGACGGGGCAGGAGGCCTCCCACGAGATCCTCGCGTACCCCTCCCCGTCCGGAGCCACCTGCAACTCCTGGGGGGGCGCGGTGCGGCTGAAGGTGGTGGCAGCAGACACCACCACGCCGGGGGCCCCGCCGAGAGGGGCCCCACCACGCCCACCTGCAGGGGGTACACCATGCAGGCGCGGAGGTCCCGGAAGGTCATGCTCCTGTCCTTGGTGGTGCCGTTCAGCTCTGGAAGAGACGGGGAGGCGGGTTATTACACTCTGTTACTTCCAAATAGGCGTATCTGTTAGATTTAGCCTTTAAATCTTTTCTAATGCAATCAGCTCCACATAAATACTTTACATAATGTTTTACTCATCTTAAATTTCAGTTTGGCAAGTCTTTAAATTTATATACCTGATGCATTCTTGTGATTTCAGTAGTTGTATAGTTGATCCCATGTTTTAATGTTTTAAGTCTCTCTTTACATCAAATATTTTGATTTGTCAGTTGTTCGCCATTTTTACTGCATAGTCAAAATAAATTGTTTTTCAAGAATACTGTTGATACTGTTGAATAATTCAGCAGAGATCAAGTTTAGAAATTTTGTGTCGTCTCCATGGAAGCTGTACGAAAGACGACAGCTTCACTTTTTTTTTCATGCGTTGCTGTTGAGGTATTTCATTCATTTTATGTTTATCGAATTATGTTTCCGCTTTTATTTTTATCATCGTCTCTCGGTTATTTCTAAATGTTTTCTAACAAATCTAGTGTTAAGTAGTTTGCTTTAGCAAGGCCTTTCATCATATGAGTAACCATTGTATAAATACTTCAAAAAGTATTTTATCAACGTTGATTGAATAATAGTTTATGCACAAACCAATTTTAATGGTTTTGCACTTAACCGTTGCTGCAAAATCTAAGTGCAAAAAAAGTGCACAACACCGTAACCATGACAACAAAAACTACGGAGAGCGGGAAATTAATAATTCTTTCATATGCCACCTCTTGTTACAGGGATATAGTGTTGAGAGCTCTCACAGTAACTGAAATGACTCCGACATTGTCTAGAAATAGTAGGGCTTCCAAACCTTGTGGTAGATTTATAGGCATTTAGCATTTGTTCATCTTGTTGTTGCAATGACTTGGAGTCAATTTTGTGTTCATATTTTAACCACATTTTTTTCTAGGGTTAATTCTAACAACATGTATATTAAAAGTCTGCACTTAAAAACTTTGCTTGGAAATACTCATCTTCCTGCTCGTCAAAGTTTACTCGAGAAAAGATATTTCAGCATTTAGATCAGATGAGTTCTTCGCTTCTGCAGGATGTTTAGAGATGTCAGAGCTTAGAACATATATTGAACACTTTTCTTAATATAAATTACTTTGATACAAAACATTATTATTGCTTGAGTCAGATCCTCAACTGCACTGAAAAAAGCTAAAGCCTTTACATTGGTTGCTAAATTTATTTAATACACCCCCACCTCAACTCCATGTAAGAGACATCACTTGGACCTGATCACCTGATATCATGCTAAAAGAGCCACTTTGGTTTGCATTTTTACAAAATATAAAGAATGTTTCCAAGAAACTTTATGCTAGATATTAATTCTTTTGGCCATTTTATATTCATTATCTTAATGAAACAAAAATATTTCCACAACGCTTAGTCTCTCAAAAATAAAACATAATTAAGAACGGTCACTTTTTCTATCACTAAGATGGGCCTTATCTGTTAACAATGTGTCCCAATATCCCTTTAAAATTTTGTATGATAGTAGGAGAAGCGATTGGTAAATGTTAACAAATATTTTTTTAATGTTGGTTCAATAGTATAGTTACTTTACTAAAGAACATAAATGAGAAAATTTATACAAACTAAAAACCACATTTTTAGTCTTAAAATATATGTTTTTTGATATACAAGTATTTGGTTGGGTTTTTTTTTTTTTCTTTTTTTTAACGACTGTTGTTTGCTTTTAATTATTTGTTCATGTATTCTTTCAGGGTTTGTTCCATATTTATAACTTTTTTTTCTCGTTATACTTGATTCTGCACACTCAAATGGGTCATTTGAAACCTTAAAATTGATCACTTTAAACACACAGTCACGGCCTATTGAGACCTTTTTAGACACATGCATGCAGGGCTGTATTTAAAAGATGGGTTTTTAGGGTTTAAAACCGCTCCGAAATTTTTCAAAAATGCTTTTCATAGTTTCTCACTGAAAAAATGATTCCTGCTTTTTTATTTTAATTCTCTTATTTACTTTGAAACTGCATTTGAAAAATGAAATTACCATTATTGAACAGTTGCAAAAATGAAGTGTTTTTTCTGCTGTATATATTTTAATTGCAGTAATTGCAAACATAATTTCTTAACAATACACCTTTCCTTCGAATATTTAATACCACTAAAAAATACGTCAAAATTCTTCAAATTTGTAAGTACCAAACTCTATATTTAACACATCTTATAAGTGCTGTTAGATAGAAATTTAAAAAGTACTGCTGCCAATGGGCACAAATGAGTAAACTCGTTTATCTAGATTTTTTTTTCCCCTTCACTGAAAATGTTTTTTTTTTTTTTTTACATTTTTTACGTTAATACCCTTTTATCGTCTATTGCAGCAAAAATCAACAAAATAAAAAGCATAAAATCCAATTTTATTATTTTTACAGATTTCACGAGAAATAGGTTTGGTAAAATCCTCCCCGAAACTGCGTGAATGTAAAACTTGATTCCAAAATCATTGGACAAACGGAAATCTAAAAGACACTGCGGATAATTTCAATATGAAAATAAGGGCCTCCTCACCAAAGCTGTTCAGTTCCGGGATGTAGATGTAGATTCCGTACGTCCAAGAGGAAGATCTCTTGTCGCTGGGCGCATCCCAAGTGACGGTGATGGAATGTTCCTCCGCTTGATATTTCACGTTCGTGATGGTCGGCAAAGTGGTACCTGAAGGGGAAAAAAATGAGAACAATATTTAGGTATACATCTTAGATCTCATGTTTTATGTAATTATCTGACTAGGGAAGCTAAAAACATGCGATTAAGGGAAACAAACCGAATATCCGAAATTGTCACCATTTTTGAAGAATTTTTTTCACAACAGAAATTTTTCACAATCACAGTTTTTTTCCCAATCACAGTGTATCTTAAGTTAAACCAGTCAGATTTTATATCCAATCATCAAAAAAAAAAAAAAAAAGCTTCTAAAAACACTGATAACGATAATCAAGGACACCCTCAAACACCAGTATTATTAGAAAAGTTTCAAACACCCAAACTCCACAAAGCTAAGTTTAGCTAAGTTCCCTTGAAATTAATTTGTCAACTTTATTAACAAAACTACCTTTAAAAATCACTAGTATTAATTTTTGTTTTTGGTAGCAATTAAAAAGCTTGCCACACTCACTAAGGACAAAGTAAGTATAATAAACGCAAAAAAATACACTTTAATAAATTATATCTTGAAAACTTAGGCTTCAAAAATCAACGCTGAATGCACAACTAAAAATGAAATGCTCGCATAGGTATTTTGAGGTCATGAATAACAATGCACAAAACAAGTGAGCCCCAGAAAAAAAACATCTGAAGAAAATCAAATTGTTAAAACAAACTTCGCCGAACAAGTTGAATCCAATTGTGATTATGTGATATATACAGGGCGAGGACTGCTGATGGTCTTTGAAAAAGGTGAGAAAGGTGAAAAATTTTAAAACAAAGGTGACTAAAAGGTGACAAAAAAGTAACTAAAAGGTGACCAAAAGTAATTTGTTAAGAAATGAAAAAGCAGAAAACGATTATCCTTTTTTCTAACTTTTACCAAAAGTAGCCTACATACTATTTCAAAAGACTTAGATTCTGAACATGAATATGATAGAGCTGGAAGTAACAAAATAAACCATTTTAGGACATATTTTCAAAAAACTTTCAGTGTAAACTATGTTATGCAGGGGTTATTGTGAGTTCATAAAAAAATACCTGAAAGTTTTAAAGAGAAAATGTGTATGTGTGTGGGAGATGGGGACTGTTTTTTTTTAAAACCAAAGCCTCTATTAATTAAGCACACCTAATTTTATAACTATACATATATATTAATTAATTTCCTTTCATAAACCAACACATTTCCTACATTCGAATAGTTTCAAATAGTTTTTAGTCAAAATATTGTGTATGCATTTAATTAAACTGTAAATGAACAATAAAGTTACTCTTGAGCTGGTGTTGAACAAATTATCCCCAGAAAAATATTTTAAGGAGAAAGCAAAAGTCTAACAGAATTACTGTTTGTTGTGCGAAAATATTTATTAAGTAATGAAAGTTGCATTTGTCACTGAAAATATGAAAAAGAATTGATCTAGATGCAGTACCCATAAATCTCCTAATCAGTACAATATGACCTGAGTCAAGGATTTCATATTTATTAATACTGAAGTGAAATACTATTTAAAGATATTATGTATGTGTTAAAATACTTAAATAGTTGAAACAAAAATAAAATTCAGACACAGAATCAGCATTTAAGTTTTTGACATCTGACACTATAAAAGAGCATGGAATTTGTTTAAAACTTTTATTTTAATGATTTAAACAAAATAAAAAAAGAAATGTTATTTGTTTGCCTTTCAACAAGGAATAGCAGCATCGAAAACGCGAAATATGATTCTCACAGCCGACGCAAGGAAATCGCAATTTTCAAAATTAAGACGTTAACAGTATGAAAATGGCATAGAAAATAATTCAAATAAACTTACTTCAGATTACAATCAGAAGCTCTACGATAAACATACTATTTTTACTATCCACATAATTGAAGCAAAATAAAACTTAATCAGATCCTTAAATTTTAACTTTGACATTTTGATTTTCATAAGAAAAGCAGAATTTCGCTCGAATATTTTAAATTTGTAATTTTTTAGTATAAATATATTTCATTTTAATGTCTCCTAACTAAGGATAATAAGCATAAAAAATGAGAAAAATTCGATTCTCATATTTTTTTTTAAATGAAGGCATCAAAATAAAAAAAAAATTAAAATAATTTGTTAAAGCAAAAAAAAAAAAAAAAAATTAGAATGGCATCTTAAACTTATATTCAATGAATATTATTAAAAATTATCGGTATAATCATCCGAAAAAGCAAAAAAATTCCTGAGGAGGGAAGATAAAAGCATAGTTAAAAATATTTTATTTCGGGTATTTTCGAACATGAAAATACTAGAATCGATCATGAAAATACCGGAAATCCCATTAAATACTAGTGAACAATCACCCCTAGTTATGTTCAAAGAATTTTCTTACATATCAATTGAATTTATACCTGAAATTATGAAGTGAAGATAATGACGACGTATTTAATGAACATAAATTTATTTTTTTCATATTTTTAATAGCTCATTGCAAAATTATCCGTATTCTTTTTCTTGTTTCTCTGTAAATACAAAGATGTTCACTAAAAAGTATTGACAATAGAGAATGAGTGAAAATCCCATCTCTATGCAAATCACCAACCGAATTTTGTTTCACGAACAAAAAAAAGAAAAAGAACTGCCAAGTATCCTTGGAAAATGTGCCTGTTTTTTGAAACTTTTAAACGGGTGCTTCTAAAGGCTTTGTTTTGTAAATGAGCCACAGTTGAAACATTTTTTTAATGGTTGAAGGACAGATTTTTTTTTTTCAAAATTCCATTTATTTTCAGGTAAGGAAAAGAATATTCATACTCTTCAAAAATTTAATTTATCAAAAATAGATTTTCCTAAAACACATTTCAAGAAAGGTTTAAAAAGGTGACAAAAATTCCAAAAGGTGACAAAAAGTGACCAAATTTTCAAAAGGTGACTAAAGGTGAGAAAAGTGACTGAGTCCTCGCCCTGTATATAC
Organism: Uloborus plumipes; assembly: GCA_038373865.1. NCBI lineage: Eukaryota > Metazoa > Arthropoda > Arachnida > Araneae > Uloboridae > Uloborus > Uloborus plumipes. The sequence goes on along the minus strand of JAXGGA010004495.1, from coordinate 61,381 downwards.
CAAAATTTTAAATGTTTTGGAAGACATTTAAAAGAGTATACAGTGAGGTAAAACTACGTCATTCATTTACTTATGCAAAATTAATTTTGCAGAGTCTGTAAAGAAAAGACTCCATTCACATACCATTTGTAGTGGCTTCAGTTTTTTCATCAGGACCATGAAAATCTCCTTTGAAAGGAGTCACTTGGAAGATATACTTGGCTCCTGGGGCAAGGTTTTCAACTAGAAAAGAAAGATAAATTGATTTGTTTTAACATAAATGCAAAATGGAGCACAAGCTCACAAAATTTCAAACCAATGAACACATATTACCCAACAACGGCTCCCCTAACAGTTTAAATTTAAAAAAATATCAAAACCAACGGTGGCATTAAATATGTCTCCGGAAGATGCATTTACTTTTATAAACTACATAGTAGAACTTTACATATATAGCATTATAAATATTATAGTATGATCTTTTTATAAGAAATATTTGTTATTTTTCTTTACAAAAATAGCACAAACTGCAAAAGAAATTCACTACAAAAATGCAGAGTTGCATCCTAAAAAGTTGTAACAAGTACTATCACTAAATAACTGTCAAGCACGAAAAATTTATTTGTATTTCACTTTCAGAAAAATAAAATTTCGAATATTAAGGAAGTCGCCTACTGTAATTATTCTAAAAATTCACTCATTCTAATTTAAGGTACTTGAAGTTTAAACAACTATTTTATATTTGGCTGGTTCCCCGTTTATCACTTCTTCCAGTTTCTGAAATGATTTCTTCTAGAAGAAACCCAAAACCTTGACCAATAATTACTGCTAGGTAACAAGTAACAATACTTTTTGGCTACGTATGATGAAATTAGTTGACATTTATTAAAATAAACTTTAAGGACAATGCATTTAAAATCACACAGATTAAAACATTCTAAAATATCACAGTAACATCACAAACTCTAACTCGTCAACCACGCACAAGAAGAACCACGCCGCCGAAGTGATGCCAAAAAAACATTTTAAAACCACATTAAAAACAGGTGCTGCCAACCAAAACATTAGGAATTATCTTTCAACAAGGTAACCATGAGCAGGTAAACAGCAGTATTTGAGAACAGCTATATGAGTTTTTGAGATATTAGAAGAAATGCATTTTTGATTAGCTACTAACACCAGTGGAATATTAGAATTTGAACTTCCTTTCATTCTTTATTTTCGGCTAAATCCAAAAAGGCAAGTTTGTATAGTTAAGCTGAAGTAAAATAAATGACAAAAAAAAAGAAAGTTATAATAATCATAGATACTGTTGTTTATATGCTCAGGGCAGTAAAGGCTTCAACGAGTACAAACCCGACATCTACTCAGTAAATCTTCAGACTTGGGAATCAAACCCAAAACCCTCGGGTCCTGAACACGCAGTTCCCACAACTCATTAAATTTATTAGAATGCATGATTAACTGCCCAATCAATTCAACTACTCACATGCTCATAATTGCGCAAATAAAAAACAACTTATTCACGTTCATACTGCTAAAACTTCTTAGAGTAGCAGTTCTGTGTTAAACCATAGATAGCACATGAATAACTAAGCTGACATAAACAAAGCCATCATAGAATAGTAGAATACAGAAATAAAAACCATTGTAAAAATAAAAAATAGAGCTTTCCATTGATATATGACAAGACTTTCTTGTGACAGGTTTAAGCTTCACATAGCCTAAAATGATTTTAAAATCACTATTTTTACCAGTAAAAAATGCAGCGTATACTGGCAGCCAGACAGCCTCGGAAAAACATAAGGAAAGATATATCAATGAGCCAGACGTCTTACAATTCTTTCTAGAAATTGTTGCTAGCTCTTTTAAGCCAACATGTACAATGCTATCACATACCTGTGAGAGTCGTGTTGGTGGTATTGACCTCCTTGAATGATCTGAGTCCCAAGTACTCTGGGCGGTACGTCACGGAATAGCCCGAGCCCTGGTGCTCGAAGGGATGGTCCCAGGCGATGGTACACTTGGACTCGGTACAGGAGACGGTACGGAGGTGCTGTACCGGGTTGAGAACGGCCTCGTTGCCGAAGAGTATTGAAACCATCTCCGATTTTCGGCTCTCCAAGTTGCGGTTTAGGGATGTCATCTGAGGGTGGTGAAGTGGAATTGGTGAATGTTAATAAAAAGGAACTGTTACACATTCCTGGCTCACTCCTTTCAAGAAAGGCATGTCTCAAAAAACATGACTTTTAAGGAGACTGATTTTAAAGTTTAAAAGTGATATATCATAAAGTAAAATTATGCATAAAGCTGCGGATTAAACATTTTCTACGTATAAGGTCTTTCTTAAGAAATTCTGATGTGTTTTCTCTGCTTCAAGAAGAAGTGCAAACAGTGTAAGTTTTAAAAAGTTGCGTTTTACAGTAAATAAAGAAACAGAACTTTTGCTCTGTAATGGCGAAATATTGAGTAATAGAAATGCAGTTCCTGTATGGATATGCTACGCATTCATTGCAATTCAAAACAGGCATAGCTCAAAATCATTCATTTTTGAGATACCATGTTTTTGAAAGGAGTAAGCGATATAACCTAATTAATTTTCAACTCAATTGCAAAATTTTAAAATTTCTAAACATAAAAAGAGTTACCTTGACCAGTTAAAACAGTTCAACAATCTTTGAAAAATGAAAAAAAAAACTAAAATTGCTAAGCAAAGGTGACCAAAATATTGGAGACTTATGCTTTGAGGTTACAAAGAATCCCTTTGTCGAGTTGCTAAAAAAACTTTCAAGCTTTAAGGTGCCATTTGTATCATTTGCTTGGCCCACTGTTCAGAAAATAGAAAAATGACACTTCAAAATCAGGGGAGGGGGGGAATATGCTGCATCATTATATTAGTATGGGAAAATAAGGCTTGCCTAATTTCCATATGGGGAAAAAAAAGGTTTAAACACTGCTTAAAATAGTACTAGCTGCCAGGGCAGCTAGATTAGCTTCCTGCGGCATGTTGATGCATAACGTGCCCCTCTCTAACTTTTATCTCATTCTGATGTTATATTATTTGATATAATTTAATGTTCATTCGATTTCAAGACATACCACGCACGTGGCCCGGCGTTGCACGGGCACTTCGTGCCTCGAAAGTGGTGAAGAAAATTTCAAGAAACTACTCCTCGCCAAGGCGGCTCGCTAACAGGCGCTTCACGCCTTTACTTTTTTCTTATACAGGGTGAGTTCGATCGAATCTGCCATACGAAAAGGGGTGATAGAAGAGCCCAAGTGGAGTATAGAACCACCCATTAGCGGTGTCAATTCGTAACCGTAACCGAGTTATGGTATATTTAAGGAAAATTCGCAAAAAAAAAACAAAATTCTGAGAAAAAGACCAATTTCTGAAGTTCCTGTTGGGTCTACGCACAAAATAAGCACATATTTCGAAAGAGCAGAAAAAATCCTTTAAAATGACATCTTTTTCATCAGGATAGTCGCACTTTATAGCGAGTTACAAGCTTTCAAACACTGGAAACACTCAAAAATGAAATTTCATCAAACTTTTCAGTCAAAAATTTCAGAAACAACCGTATGAGCTACAACCGGTCAAATGCACCAAAAACTTTCCCATTTCACTAGCTTTCAGATGATACAACAGAAAATCATATTGGGCTTCAAGTTCAGCAGATATTCCGGCTTTTGTTTGAAACAGTATGAAAATCGTCCTTTGTCAGAATATGGAAACCAGCAAAGAGTCAGACTTTTATGTTCTAAATTTTCTATTTCATGTAAGTGTACTGGTTTATTTATTCAAGAAAAGGAAAATTTTATAACTAAATATTAAATTGTAACACTTTATTAAGTTAATAATCACAACAGAAGATAACAACACGTAGAAACAAAGGAAGCATTACTTTAACGCGCTTTTCACAAAGAAAAATTCAAAATTAAATGAGTTACACTAACATCTATGAGTACATTTACATGTAAACAATCCTCAACATTTCCCAGAGCTACTGAAATTATCATCCCCCACACCGGATAGATGCCCTTGGCCTTTTAAGAGCAAAAACTACCGTCGCTCTCAATGAAATTTCATTTCTCACTTTTGCTACTGCTCCATCAAGCCAAATGCGCAAGTCCTGCAAACTGGTTGCATCTGAGCAGTAAACTGCTTGTTTCAAGAATCTCCAAACAAAGAAGTTCACTGGCGTCAGGTCTGGTGATCTAGGTGGCCAAGGAATAGGACCCAAATGACAGGATGAATGGACTCTATGAAATGAAATTTCATAGAGAGCGACGGTAGTTCTCGCTCTTAAAAGGCCAAGGGCATCTATCCGGTGTGGGGGATGATAATTCCAGTAGCTCTGGGAAATGTTGAGGATTGTTTACATGTAAATGTACTCATAGATGTTAGTGTAACTCATTTAATTTTGAATTTTTCTTTGTGAAAAGCGCGTTAAAGTAATGCTTCCTTTGTTTCTACGTGTTGTTATCTTCTGTTGTGATTATTAACTTAATAAAGTGTTACAATTTAATATTTAGTTATAAAATTTTCCTTTTCTTGAATAAATAAACCAGTACACTTACATGAAATAGAAAATTTAGAACATAAAAGTCTGACTCTTTGCTGGTTTCCATATTCTGACAAAGGACGATTTTCATACTGTTTCAAACAAAAGCCGGAATATCTGCTGAACTTGAAGCCCAATATGATTTTCTGTTGTATCATCTGAAAGCTAGTGAAATGGGAAAGTTTTTGGTGCATTTGACCGGTTGTAGCTCATACGGTTGTTTCTGAAATTTTTGACTGAAAAGTTTGATGAAATTTCATTTTTGAGTGTTTCCAGTGTTTGAAAGCTTGTAACTCGCTATAAAGTGCGACTATCCTGATGAAAAAGATGTCATTTTAAAGGATTTTTTCTGCTCTTTCGAAATATGTGCTTATTTTGTGCGTAGACCCAACAGGAACTTCAGAAATTGGTCTTTTTCTCAGAATTTTGTTTTTTTGCGAATTTTCCTTAAATATACCATAACTCGGTTACGGTTACGAATTGACACCGCTAATGGGTGGTTCTATACTCCACTTGGGCTCTTCTATCACCCCTTTTCGTATGGCAGATTCGATCGAACTCACCCTGTATAAAAAAAATCATTCGAATTATTGAGATGCTTCGCGCTTTCAAGATCGTGAGGAAAGTTTCAGTAAGTTCAGCTCGCTTAAAAGAAAAAAAGCAGACATAGATACTCAGTTTTTAATTAAGTCGATGGCTTTTCAACAAATGAATGTTTAAAAATATTACCAGTAGCTAGCGATAAAAATACTACGTAAGTAACCCGCTTATGAGTTTCGTGTTTGATTTAGTTAAGCCTTCATTCAAAATTCTCATTATCATTTTTATTACTGTTTCATGGCAACCACGTTTTGCAATGCAACAATGGATTTCATATTTAATCATTTATTAGGCTTAATCGCTTTAAATTTGACTACTTATTAATTGATATCTTTGCTAATTAAAATCGTATAATTATATAAATTGAAACTAATGAAGCCTGAAAAATGACCTATCTATCGGTACCTGGTTCGACTTTTAGTTCATTGCCGTTCAGGAGAAAGAAGCGTGACATAGAAAGATAGTTAGAAAGATAGAAAGAAAGTTAGAAAGATACTCAGTTTTTAATATAAGTAGACTAGCTGCCAGGGCAGCTAGATTAGCTTCCTGCGGCATGATGATGCATAACGTGCCCCTTCTCTAACTTTTACCTCATTTTGAAGTTATATTATTTGATAGAATTTAATGTTCATTCGATTTCAAGACATACCACGCACGTGGCCCGGCGTTGCACGGGCACTTCGTGCCATGAAAGTAGTAAGGAAAATTTCAAGAAACTACTCCCCGCCAAGGCGGCTCGTTAACAGGCGCTTCACGCCTTCATTTTTTTCCTGCATCAAAAAAATCATACGAATTATTGAGATGCTAAGTGCCTTCAAGATGGTGAGGAGAGTTTTAGTAAGTTCAGCTCGCTCAAATTAAAAAAGCAGACATAGATACTCAGTTTTTAACATAAGTCGATGGCTTTTCAACAAATGAATGTTTAAAAATATTACCAGTAGCTAGCGATAACAATACTACGTAAGTAACCCGCTTATGAGTTTCACGCTTGATTCAGTTAAGCCTTCATTCAAAATTCTCATTATCATTGTTATTACCGTTTCATAGCAACGACGGTTTGCAAGAATGGATTTCATATTTAATCATTTATTAGGCTTAATCGCTTTAAACTTGACTACTTATTAATTGATATTTTCGCTAATTAAAATCGTATAATCATATAGATTGAAACTAATGAAGCTTGAAAAATTACCTATCTATCGGTACCTGGTTCGACTTTCAGTTCATTGGCGTTCAGGAGAAAGAAGCGTGACATAGAAAGATAGAAAGAAAGATAGAAAGATAGTTAGAAAGATACTCAGTTTTTAATATAAGTAGATGATATTTACTTGAAATGATATGCTTGAACTAAACAAAACTACATGTTTTTAAGCTGTTACGAAGGTAATGATATCAAATCCAGGTCTTCATTGGACAAGTTAAAGTTTCAAACTACTGAATTTTCACAAAAACTAAGGCAGCTGCTTGTAATAATAATAAGCAAATCTTTGTGTGAAATGGAACGTTCACCGAAGTTTTCTTACCCAAAACGTGTAGTTGATGGAGGGCTGGAAATCAAAACTGATGTCCATGGAGGTCACCAACTGCCTCACTGTCTCAAACTTTGCAGGGTAGGGGGGAGAGAAATACACCTGGAGGGAAATCACTTCAGATAAATTACATTTCTCTGCACTTGACAATCAACAAAATGAAGAGCAAAAGGACACGATTAATTCAAATGTTCACTGAAAATATTTTGACTGTTAATCATAAACTGTTTTCGGATTATAGCACAGCAGGGGTGCCCACAGGGGGAATTATGGTGCAAGTTGCACCAAAATTTTTTTAAACTAATTTACTTATTTAAATTATTTATTAATTTATTTTTTTATTTAAATTATTTACTGATTTTTAATTTAAATTATTTTTTTATTTATTTGTGTGTGTGTGTGCCTGTGCTTGGAATGTCTAGAAAAGGAAAAAAAGGGATCATATTCAGCACATAAATTAGTACTTTTAAAAAATTAATACAGAAAAAATAATAGTTATAATTAAAAAAATAAATTAAATAAAAAAGAGGGGCAAAAATAAAAATAAAAACACAAGATTTTTGGGGGGAGGGGATTTGCGCCATTGAGCATGAGGGGGATGGGCACCCCTGTAGTACAGTAAACCTGTAAGGGGGAGTTGCTGCCAATGGAACAAAGTTGCAGGAGGTGTATGAAACATAATGATGATCCCAAACATTATAGGACAGATGTACAAAATCACTACCAACAATTTTGAATAACACTTCAATACAACCTCCATACCAAAACATATTGCTCTACTTTTATGTACTCTGCTGTGCTAAGGGCAAAAGACGTGTCTAGAGCAGACCTCAAATTGAGAAATTGCTCTATGAAGTTTTGTGCCTCCATACATTTGATTCAGAAACAACTTCTTTTTTTTTTCAATATTTAAAAAGGACCACAAAACATTGCATTTAGGTGAAATATGTACTGTTTGGAAATCACGATAAAAAGTGAAGATATGACAATTGTGCTAGCATGGCATTACTACATATATATTTTTCTTTCTGTTCAAAACATGTAATTTAAATTTTCACTTTATCCCACATCCCCCTACTTTATAAAAATACCTTGAACGGATGGAATCAATACATAAATACTACGAGGTGTAAATGATCAAAAACCAGAGTGCAATTTATGAATTGCATTTTACACAAAACTAAAATAAATTCAAAACCCTCAAATATAACAGCAAAATAGAAGCTTACTCTATATCCACTTAATCCGTTCGTAGTGATGGGCGGCCGCCATTCGATACGAATGTGCTTCGAATGATGGACGGTCACGGTCACGTTAATGGGAGGATCGGGTGCTTGAAAAGACAAAACAATCAAATTTCAACATCTTTCAAAAACAACAGGCTTTCAATTTTTAAAAATACAGTCAAACCTCCATATATCGAGCTTCCACACATCAAAATTTTCAACATATCGAAGAGTTAGCAAATCTCAATGTTCATTGCAGTAGCCATATGTAAGAATTTTGGAATGGGCCAAGATGACCATACTTAGACCCCCGTTCCCCTCCCCCAAAACACTTTTTTTTTTTTTTTTTTTTGGCAATCTAACTTTTTGGGGAGGGAAGTTCCAATGCCAATTTTAAATTTTTTCGAGATGATAAAATTGAGGAAAGTGAAAGGGAGCTCAATCTGGAACTTTTTAAAAATAGAAGCTCATTTTTGGCTGTATTTGACGACGTTAAGGGGCTCGTGGTTCCTCTCTGAAATATTTTGAAACTGAAGCTTTTAATAGGCAATTTTAAGCTACCTTTGGTGACCTGAAGAGGGAAGATTCGAAGAGTCTCTCCTGAAAGGTTTCAACTCTAAAACTTCACTTTAGGTTTTGTTGGTAATGCTCCCTGGGCTCTTAAAAGATATGTTTCGTAAAATTGAAGTCAATTTCAGGTTATCTCTCGAAGAAAGGGTTTGGAGAGAATGGTGGCCTACCTCTCAGAGCTTTGTGATACATTTAACTTTTTAGAGCTCTTCAGTGTTAAGGGTACCAACGAAAATTTGAAAACTTATAGGTACAATTTTAGACTATCTTTGGTAATAAAGTTAAGTAAAGTGTGCTTGCTGGTCCAGCTTCCAGTTTAGATGTTCTCTCCTCCTGTAAGGATTTTTCTATTCCTCGGAAAATATTTGTGACCAAACGCCAACCGAATTATGCTTTATTTTATTCATATATTTTTTTATTTTGAGAGGGGCCCATGCCCCCTCAGCCCATCCCTTATATACGCCCTAGGTTCATTGCATAGAAAAACTGTTTCCATACATCAAAAAATCTCAATACATCAAAATCATTTTTTGGACATAATAGGTCACTTTATTTAACTTTAGAATGTTTGCTTTACAAAAATTGAGTTCGGGAATAAAAAGAAGCTCAGTGGTTGTCAATATGAACCATACAAGTCAGTTTTTTTGATTTAATGTTGTGATTTGTGCAGTAAAACTGAATTTCTGATAATTTCTCTTTTTTTATGATAGTTGTTTTTCATTCCTATATATGCTAAGCTTTAGTAAAGAGTGAAAGCTTTCCAAGCCATAAACAATTCAATGCTAGACATGTTAGAAACATTAGTTCCTGGACTTCAGTTCATAAAAATTATTCCTGATAAAATTTTTAGGCAAAATGCAGACAGTTCTTTGGTGAGCTTATTATAAAACTAACTATTCAGCAACTATTTACTTTCATAGACCTTTTTTTTCCTTTTCAAAGAATGCAACTACAATCATTGCAATCAATGTGTCTGGATTACTGTTTATTTAAAAGTAATAAACAGATTTTATTTATAAATTCTTTTTCTAATTAATTTTCATATAATGTATTTTACAAATAAATTAGAAATAGAGTTTTGTATTAAAAATAGGTGGAAAGTTTAATGTTTTAGGAATAATTATTGTAAATCAAGCTCGCTTCTCTATATCGAAATTTCCATACATCGATTTTTTCCCGGCAAGTTGCTACTTTGATATATGGAGGTCTGACTGTACAATGTTTATATATTCACCATACCTGCCCATTCGGTGGTGACGGTGAGAATCTCGGTGGGCGGGGCCACTTCCGCGTGATTGGCCAGGCGCCGCGTACCACCATCACCAAGTAGTCGGGTGCTGGAAGTCAGATTGGTGAAGGTGTAACTCCTCTCCTTGATCCAGGTCGTGTTCCTCCATTCGGATCCGAGCGAGGCCTTCCTGAGGGCATCAGAAATGAGATTATTGTTCAAATTTTACGGACTTTTAATGGTATCATACAGTTGGATAAAAATATCTGTAGCTGTAAGATTTGAAAATTCTCCACTCCAGCCCATGCACACCTCAAGCTCTATGGCAAAAAAATTGTTTGGGAAAATAATGTAGAAGTATACTAGCCGTGATACGTACAAAAGTCGGTAATTTTGTACTTTATAACAAAATAAAAAACAAACATCCATCTCCCTATCTTTCTCCCCCCCCCCCCCCCCCCTTCGTGTGTGTGCCCCCCCCTGTTCCCCCCCCCAGCCCCCCCCCCCCCCCCCCCCCCCCCCCCCCCCCCCCCCCCCCCACACAACTAGAGAGAAAGTTATTAAGCAGTTGCTTGTTTTTTTTTTTTTTTTTGAAAAATCTAAATGAGATATTTTTTAAAGCTTCATTTCATTTTTTCCCAAAACAAATTTCCAAATGATACGACATTTTACAGAATACGGAATTCCTTCCGTCAGACGGAAGTGTGGCAGCCATGTACATAAAGCTCAATGCTGCTAAAATTTCGTTTAATACTGAATATTTTTAAATCCTAAATAAGTTAGTATATCTATACTTAAGTATAGATACATTATCTCTTTTAGACGCAACGTGTTGGGTATAGATACCAGGAGAGCCCATCCCCTTTTAGAGTAATTGCTTCCGCCCCCTCCCAAATACCACGAAGACCCTCCCAAGAGCGACAGCTCCCCGAATGAAAAAAATACTCCTAAAACCCCCTTGAAAGTTTCAATTATGCTGTCCACGCCATGATACCCCTATAGATACACTGGTATTTTGAAAATGACAGTGTATATCTGCATAAGAAAACAAAGTTACAAACTAAATATTACATGTTGCAAAATTCGACCGAAAGAAAATTTGCATGCAGAAGTTAGACATTGGTTTTTTCCACGAAAATGCCGCCATTTTGTCCTGCACGTGACGCTCATATATTTAATCTAAGGGAGTTATTTTAAAAAGGTAATGAACAAAGTTTTTTTTCCTGCGAAGTGTCACACCGTTTTGGGATTTTATAACTAACAAAATTTCAACCACTACTCTTTAAAATCACTTTTTAATGAAATACATGAGCATCACGTGCGGGACAATATGACAGCTTTTGGTTTGTGATTTCATAACCAACAAATTTTCAACCACTGCTCTTTAAAATCACTTTTTAATGAAATACACGAGCGTCACGTGTGGGACAATATGACAGCTTTCGGTTTGTGATTTCATAACCAACAAATTTTCAACCACTGCTCTTTAAAACCACTTTTTAATGAAATACACGAGCGTCACATGTGGGACAAGATGACAGCTTTCGGTTTGTGCTTTCATAACCAATAAAGTTTCGACCACTGCTCTTTAAAATCACTTTTTAATGAAATACACGAGCGTCACGTGTGGGACAAGATGAAAGCTTTCGGTTTGTGATTTCTTAACCAAAAACATTTTAACCACTGCCCTTTAAAATCACTTTTTAATGAAATACATGAGCGTCACGCGTGGGACAAGATGGCAGCTTTTTCGTGGAATGGCCCCATCGCTCAACACAATTTCGTTAAACATTATTAGGTGCTTCTAAACGACACTCAGTGTCAGGCGACCGATTCCCACAGTGTAATTTAGTGAGTAGACCGAACATCCGGAGAGAAAAACTCAATTTAAGAACTCGAAAACAACACACAAAAAAATGGGAACCCTTTCACTGTGTTAATCGTCCTCCTCGCAAAATCCGAGGGAAATGAGAATTACCGCTTTCTGGTCAGAGACGACGAGCAAGCGACTGTGAAACAACCGGTGATGGAGACAATGAGGATTCGAAAGAGAAAAAAAATGTCGATGCGGGGGTGTGCTCTCTGCGGTTCCAGGTTGGTAATTCCGCCTATCGCAATTGTAACTGTGACCGGATATCAAACTCTAAAAGGCAGGTGCTCAGTAGGTTTGTTTTTTACAGGCGAGCTTGATCTTCTTCTGTATAATTATTCGAAACCTGGCAACTAAAATGCATTGCCATTTTTTTTTTCTTTAGCTGATTTTTCCACTTCTCGAATGATAGACTTTTTGTCGCAGTGCTTCCCCGGGCAATCGTTTACGCTCGCTGAGATGGGAATTTGGTACAGGAAATGCGGTAGGTTCCAGCTAAGTTGGTCTGCTTAGTGTAGTGACAGTATAAAGTTCAGAAAAAATTGAAATAAAAGATTTTATAAAATGTTCTAACTGCTTGGTAGTAAATATTTTACTAAAAATTCAAAACTCAGTTTAAAAAAATAATAACATTAAAAAAACGGATTAAATCAACTTTAATGCTTTTGTTTTGCATTAAGTTGACAGTTATTACTGTTTTTCCTCAAATAAACAGGTATTTCTTTATAGACATACATGTGCTACAAAATGCTTGGCTTAACATTTCACATGTAAATGTGTATCTTGACTCATCAGAAAAAATACTTGCCGTGCACAGGTCGAATATGAGAAAGTTAACACCAAGCAATCTGCTGATATCTTAAACAGACATAACCATTATGCCAAAACGGGAGGCATTTTTTGAAGTCGTACAACTTAGGTGATGTGAAGGCAAAATTTCAACTTCGCGGAATTCAAACAGAAGAGTCATTAAAAGTTGGGGATTATTTCAGGCCGAAAATGCGATTCCAAATCCGTGCTAACTTGCTAATTTTTGATGAGCTTTTTCATAAAACTATTCTTATTAAGTTCAAATTCTATTGACAATCTCTGTAAAACAATCTTTCCTGCATCAAATGAACCGCACTTAACGGGTATTTCACGTTTCCCAAAAGTTATTTCTGCTAAATTTGTTGGATAATTAATTGGTCAACTGAAGTAAAATTGCGAAATATTTATAAAAAATTCAAAATTCACAACAATATACATACCACTACTTTTTTCGCGAGTTCGATTCTTACCGGAGCTCTGAGTATTATTTATTCTCCTTGTGTTGGAAACGTTTCTTGCGTTGTTTTATTAAAAAATTTAATAAATTTAATATTTTAATTAAAAAAAAACACTTTTTTGAGGCAATGGTACTCCATATCCTCATAGTTATTAGTATGACATGACAAAAACCTAAAATATAATTCGTACTTGTGGAATACATATGCCCCATGGTCCTTAGTCAATCTCAACATTTTTTTAGTTATGAAAAACGTAGAAAAAAAAAATTAAAAAGGCTATTTATACTTATCAGCGAAATAACTTCCCTAAACAAAGAATCAGAAAAAAACTTTAATAGCAATGAACGAATAGCACATGAACGAACACTCTGAAATAAAACTGTCTTAAATATTGATTTTTGACAAAATTGCCTTTCTCAGTTTCGAGATTTTTTCTTTCCCTTCTTTCTTTAAAGCATCCAGTGCACAAAACGAATTTGGACTTTTTTGATTAAGCCCTCAGCGTTTCGAACCTACACAAACCCATTTCAATCAATTCCACAATTTCGACAAAAACAAAAACTCCCTATGATCGGTCAGGTCACCAGTTGTTTCGACGCGTGCCGTTCAAACGCGCTCATGCAAGTCTCGGGGCATGAAAGACAGGGGAATGTCTAAATGGAATGATGGATTTTGTGTTTATTGTACTGCATAACATCTGTAAATATTTACTGTGCGAGAATCAATTATTGACGGTTTGTTTGCGGGCAATGATTAATTGGTAAACGATTGTTGTTGCTCTTTTGTTTGAAACCAGTCAATTTTTTTCTCCCTTTCGTGCAGTTGTTTATTCGAATCAATCGGTGGAATTTTCGATTAAGAGTGCAGTTTTTGTTTCTGAAGGAAATAGTGTTTCGAGGAAATAAAACGGAAATTGCTTTTTGGATTTCGAATACGAAAGGTCAATGGTTTTAATATTTAATCGTTCATGTGAAGACAATTCCTTAGAATGTCAAATGTAATGGATGTAGTTCAAATACCTAAGAAGGAGGTGGTTGAACTTTGCATTTAAAATCATGATGAAATTGTAAGTCTTACGAATAAGATATAAAATTAAAAGCTATGAAGTGGCAGTTTATAAAGATGTTACCTCCCTCTACACTGTAAAAAATGAATGTTGTTTTTACAGTAAAATACAGCTAATTTTATAGTAATAAACTGTAAAAATTTCAAATTGTACAGCAGCAAACTCTAAAATTGCTCATTATACGGTACTAAATTGTTAACTTGGCAATTTATAGCAATAAACTATAAAATTGCTAATTTTGCAGTTTATTATCGAGCATTTTACAGTTTTAAACTGGAACCTCAACTACCAGTATTATACTGTTTTTTAGTATAATACAGCTAAATTTTAAGGCAATAAACTAAAATTTCTAACTTTACTGTAAGAAACTCAAATTACTAGTTTTACAGTTTATTACTGTGTATTTTACAGCTTTAAATTGGAACCTCGGCTGCCAGTATTATACTGTAAAAGCAACAGTTCCTCTTTTGCAGTGTAGGTATATCAGGGAATGTATCAGGGTTACATCGGGAGTACTGCAATCAACTGGAACGCTGCTCCGATACTAGTTTTGTAGGAATTATTTTGTTTCACATGAAATATGCTCGACTTTGGCATTTGTATTTACTTGTACTTTAACATTAAGCATTGACTGCGTTTCATTTCTTCGTGAACCACTTGTCCAACAGTCCTTACGGAATTGTCTAGTAAAAACCAAGGACTAAAATATCCGTGGATCATATTAATAGTATTATCATTTCCACTTATTTTATTTGTTATTTTGCTGTTATTATTGGTTTGCTTGTTTTTTCATTTTGTTTTACTTATTCATTTATAGATTTTTACTGTAATGCATGTAAACCATTTGATTTAATGAACTCCAATTTTATAGGCAAATCAAAACTCATAGAATTCTGATTTCATAAATAACGAGCATATTTATTAAACTTCTTGCATGCACCATGCAAGCAAATATGCATATTCGAGTACACATCAAAAATGAAATACAGATTCAACATTATCAAAACTTATTAGATTATTAAACATTATCTAAACCCCCCATTTTCTTCAGATGTATGTAAGATTAAATTCTAGAGTACGGTGATTTTTCTGCCTTTACTCTTTTTATTTAATGAAAGGTACGTCATTTTGTTAAGAGAAAAGATAAATAATCGACAGTAAAAAATATTATTAAATAACAAATATGAGTAATAATTTCCAATTCAAAGTTAATGCGTAAGAAACGCGTTACGCATGACTTAACATAACGAGACATTAAAAAAAACAGAAAAGTCTCAAATCATACAACCTCGCTCTATGATT
The DNA here is from genome assembly GCA_038373865.1 of Uloborus plumipes. NCBI lineage: Eukaryota > Metazoa > Arthropoda > Arachnida > Araneae > Uloboridae > Uloborus > Uloborus plumipes. The sequence continues at coordinate 46,178 of JAXGGA010004495.1, read as the reverse complement.
CTCCACCGATCACAATCCAACAATGCCGACGGATCCTCTTTTTTGCATTTCCCTTTCGCTCCGAAAAAATAACGAACTCGCGATGCTTGCCCCCACGGAAAAGAGTTTTACGAGTTCTCTTGAAGAGCATCTAATAATGATCATTGCGCCGAAAACTCGTCAACAGCCCCTGTGGTCTCACATGTCATACGTCTGCAGCCTATAAGCAGGAAGACCTTCTCCTAATGACACATGCGAAACTGGGGCCAACAGCCTGGAAAATTTTGGAGGAAAACGCTGGGTTGTCTTTTTTATTTTCCTTTACCCTTTGATACCTCTTAAGTTTATTGTCGTTTTCTTTTTCGTCTCCGACTGTCTATTTGAGCATCGTTTTTGAATGGAAAATCTATGATTTCACTGAAGATGCGCTCTGAAAAAGGAAATTGTTTGGTTGAGTATTAAAGTTCGCTGCTGATTTGAGCAATTAAGCTACATGAACTTCCGGATCCTGAAAAGACCCCACAGGAAGGGAATTTGAATGCGTTATTTTTATTTGCCATAATCAGGGGGGCGGCATTTCAGCATTTCGTTTGAGGGGGCGAATTTCTTAACAATGAATTGAATCACTATGGAATGATATACATTTGGTAAATAGGAAGCGACTGTAAATTGTGTTTGAGGGAAAGAAAATAGGTTCATTAAAGCCACGTACAGTAGGTTGACAAATGGGGTGAAACTTTCATGCTTTCCTATTTATGTATATTTTACGTGATTACTGGTGGTTCAAAAGACGCAAAACTTTATTTCATTATGCTAATAGTTCCGTGCTAAAATGTCTTCATTTTCATCAACTATTATTGAGAATTAGTGAGCTACTTTATTTCCTTTTACACATGACGATTGATTTGGGTGTAAAGTAAAAACACAACGGTAAAGAAGCACAAATACGCAGAGATACTGCAGACACGTGTTTTGGCGTTACAAGGAACGCCTTTTTCAATGCAGGAAAATTGTGAGCTTATGGATGCCAGACATCTGACAAAAGAAGACATTTGGAAAAGGCGTTCCTTGTAACGCCGAAACACGTGTCTGAAGTATCCTTGCGTATTTGTGCTTCTTTAACGTTGTGTTTTAATTTACATTTATTGCACAAAGGTATTTATATGCTTCATTGATACCCTTCATCCACGGTAAAAAGGAAGTTTTAAAAATTGTCACATATCACTTCTATCCACTTGCCCGTTCAGTTATATTGCTGCGCTAAAAATTATTTTTTATTTCATAAATTTAAAGAACATGTTGATAAAAATTCAACAACGTAGCAGTTCTGCCTTTAGAATTCTTTAACATATTAATTCCTAGCGTCCCTTTTTAGGGACGGTCCAAAAAGTGTGTCTGAATTTACCAAAAATGAGCATTTCAACCAAATAATAGTGTTCAATTATTACTTTGGTATTGTTTCAATTCATTATTAACAGATTGCAGCACATTGTAAAGTGTGTTCTGTAGCCGTTTTATAATGATCTTTGTCAAGAATTACATCGTTCATAACCTCAAGAACAAAAAGCTGTTTTTTAAATTATTCCCAGCTCATGTTAACTGCTGCTTTTATTTCTTCTTATAAAATGTCTTTTTTAGTATTATATCTGAGGCAGAAAAAAAAAAAATTAGTCCGAAAAGTATGCAGCCTCTAGTGCCTAGCATCCCTCTTTAGTGACTATTTTCCTTTTTTTAATAAAAAAATTATTTTTTATATAATAGTTTAACTATTTTTCCTGTCCATTAAACACTATTTGTAACCAGTATATGAAATATCTTTGGGGGGAAAAAATGTCAGGCATGGTGTTAATCTGAAAAAAAAAAAAAAAAAGTCATCCCCGCATCTTATTGGACTGCGCAAGTCCTCCGCCGCCTCCCAACAAAGTGTCTGCTGCGTCTTATCGCCTCGGAGCATCGCTCGGGCACGCGCAGGCAATAAAGGCGATCGTCATCGGGCATGCCCCGCACGAGCCTCCCGTAAAAAGATAGGGTTCTGCAACCTCATCTTCTTCCCTGCCACCGGATATGGGAATGAGATGCCTTCTCGCCGTATGTAATCGTGATCGTCTTTCCCCGGGTCCGAGCGCGAAGAAAGTCCGTTCCGGTTGCTTGGCTCAGATGACATTATAGGGCTGTATACTTTTTTTTTTGGAAGGAACTCGTCTCTTTTCGAAGTTTGATAGGGAGTTGGATGTCAGTTTATCGAGTTTCTTGAAGCCAACAGGACCCTGATCTTCCCCGACCTAAACTAAAATTCACCGTTAATCACTCTTTCTTTTGTTATGCATGACATCTTCTGATTAAATGTCTCTCACCTACCCCTTTTATGCAATCTTCCGTCCAACACGTGATCTTAGTCCATAATATTTTTGCGTTCACCTTTTCATTCACTTCGTGAATTTGCCTTTATTTTTTTTTTATTCTGTTTGTTTCGTATCGTCATCTTTTCACATCTCTGTGTTTTGTAAGTCCTTTGTCTTGCTGTTTTTGTATTGTACCCTGTTATTTGTCTTGTACTATTTTTATTGTATGTAATGTTTTGGTGTCTTGAATAGATTTGGACACCGACTCCGACTGCCGGTTTACGAAAAGACCCTGGCAGTCATTCTGCGGCAGTCGGTAGGTGCACTCAGTTTATCGAGCAAAAACAAAAATTGTTGGCTATGATCGAGTCAAAATTGATTTTGAGTTGAGAACTCGATTTGAAGTTTTAAAGCCCATTTGTCTTGTATAAAAATATGCACAATTTCTTAAAGGTGTGGGGTTTTCTTCTATGACCTAATCTATTCTTATTTTCCTTTAACGCGAGACTGACTGCCTACTCCTGAAGAGTAAAGTCTCATCGTGTTTCTTCGATATTAATTCAGTGACTCGGCAACAGATGGCTCGCTCCTGTGGCAAAAAAAAAAAAGATGGAGGGGGGGGGGCAGAAAAATTGAAGCCAAAGACATTAAAAAGTCATCTCCTAGCTGATTTCTTGCACTGAAAATGAAAAACAAGCCTCAAAGATTTTTCAAGGACATTTTCATTCTTTATGAAATTTTAAAAATACTAATAATAATTACATTGTGTTTTTTGTTTTTTATTTGTTTTAAATTCAGGACATCAATTAATCTAACTGTTAAAAATCAAAATAGTATATATCTTTTCTTTTATTGCCATCTTCCATCTTATCCTTTACCACTATTGTGGTCTTCCAATTATCGCACATTATATACCTCCAAAATAAATGTCACTCTTCTAAAATTGTCAAGGAGTATTTTCACGCCTTCGATAAGAAAAAAAAAGAAGCTAAATCTCTGGTTGTAGTTGTAACAATGTCATATTTTACTAGTTACGGATTTCGGGCTGTTGTGCCGTGGTCTGGATGACTTTAATCCATACGTTTCAATCGCAACTGCGGCGATCATCTTCAGTGGGTGTCGTTGATTTATTTGGCGACTGACTGAGTCGCCAAATAAATCAACGACACCCACTGAAGATGATCGCCGCAGTTGCGATTGAAACGTATGGATTAAAGTCATCCAGACCACGGCACAACAGCCCGAAATCCGTAACTAGTATTTACTCCGGCCGTGAAAGCCTTCATTCTTACAATGTCATATTTTACTTTGGAGTAAGTAAAGTAATAATACTGACACCACCAATTCCAAACAAACGAAAGAAATTTTCTCCACGTTACCAAAACATTACCCCAAAAGTTGCCATGATCGATTCCTCATAACGTTGCAACTCTAGCATGATTTTCATAAAGAAGGCATTTTTTTCCGAAAACCAAATAGAAAAACTGATTCATTTCGCAAGAGACTGGTCTAAATGTATTGGAACAACCCCACCTGCTCATCAGCAGGTGGGTGTACGTATAGTAATAACAGGTCATCGAGCATCTAGGATGTATTCTGTTCCTCTGGTCTGGGTAACCCCCTCCCCCTTCTTAGTTTAGAACAGATGCGGAACACGGTGATTACATCTGCAGTTTTCTTTTTTGCGGGGTTATTTTTACGGGTATGATCTTGGGGGTATTAGAAAGTCTTAATATGTTAAAGGGATTAAGTTTGGTTTTAGGTGGATTTCTTTTTTCTTTCAAAGAAAGTTTATCCAGTATGTAATCCAATCATTATATAGATGGTATGTATATGTTTCCCTTTTAAATTTAGGCTAGAAGTCTTCATACAATGGTTAATGTATTAATTAAAGAAAAAAAAGGAAAGAAAAGCCTAGTTTTCGGTAGTTATTTCATCCAAGGCACTAAATGCACATTATCATAATTGTTTACTTAAAGCTTTTAAAATAGTGTATAAACATAGCAATTGCTACCCGCATTCGTAGAACAGTAGGAAAATGGAATTCAGTGTTTTAAATTTATCTGTGTACATTCATTTTTTAATATCAGAAGCTTATGCTGAAAATTTTCAGCTTAGAACTCTATTTGAGGAATGGTTTGATTCCATATCTCCAGACCGTTTGCGCATTTTCTCTACGTCCATTTAAAGGAAAGCAATTATTTCTTCATTTTCTATTTTCCTTGAAACCCTTTAAGATCAATAAACCTTGCTGCGGACTACAGAATTTGTTATACATTAAGCCATTAAATGGCGTCCCAAATAACAAACAAGTACCTGCTATGTTCTGTGAAAATTGGTTTAGTAAATTTGGTGTAAATTGATCGAACGTATATGTCGATGCGGCTCATAAAAAAAGCAAAATCAACGACTATTTTTCAAAATTCGTTGAATTTGTTGCTTAAATCAAAAATATTTGGGGACTGATAACATTTATAGCATTTAATCTTCAATTTAAAAGTAATCTTATGTGAATAAAAGTAGAAGCATGACAGTTTGACTGTGATGTTTTCAATCGATACATTTTGTTTGCTATACTTTCAAAATTAAATTACAATCTATTTTTTAAACATTTTTTTTTTCTAGTAATAAGATTTTGATGTCTGAATAACACGGGGAACAATATAAAAAAATGTATTTAATAATTTACAAAATAAATTTTTAATTTAATGCACATATCTGCCCCATTGTCATTAAAGGGAGTATTCGAAAAAAAATTCTGATTTATTCAGAATTTCGGTACAATTTTGTTGCAATAGTAAATTTTAAAATTTTCTATGCATGATACAGTTGAATGTTCTGCTGTAAAAGATTTTTTAAAAAGTATAAGCTTTACTGACAACAACATTCGATGACTTTTGCCTTTAAGGTAACTTTCTGCAACCCTCAAGGCGATTTTAATCCATTGTTTTGCCAAAACGAACGCTCTTATTCAAGCATCAGCATGCATGCCCAAAGCATCTTGATTGCGCATTTCCGCTATTTCCTGTGTCTCAAACACGTCTTAAGATGCCATTAATGAGTGCCCCAACTTGGAACAAACTTTCCTAGCAACTGCTTTTAACCTTTTGCATCAGTCTGCTTACTATTGGCATGACACGAGACCTTTTCCTATATTTGCCATTACGCATTTCCCACCCTTGAGGCGCACGCCAGGGAAGATCTGAACAATGGTCCCGATGCAGATAAGCCGTTCGCCACTTGTTGAGCAAAATGTTAAAGCAAAAAAATAAATAAATAAATAAAAAAAGGAAGCGGCATACAATGTCCATGCGTGCGTTTAATATTGTCCGTTTAGAAGGCAAGTGATAGCATCTGTAGATGGAATCGGGAATTGCCAGAGAAAACGCGCCATAGGCAGAGGACAAGTGCTTGCTAATGATTGCCCTCAGTGAGCGGGTTTCGCGTGATCGGTTTTAACGCGTCGCGTGAGCGTTTTGACGCGTGAGGCGAATGCGCAATCGAAGTGGCGGGGTGGAGACCTGTCGTCGGAGTCATTTAACACAGGAAATTTAATTTGCAATCAGTGCCTGCATCGTCCCCTCAAGACTGGAGCTGCTTATGCTAGTTCTTGCACGACCAATGAATATTGTTTCAAATTAGCTGTCGTTTGTCATATTTTTCAGCTAAAATTTTAGCTTGGTAATCGAGATTTCGCATCTGGTCGTAGTTTTTGTTACCTAATCTTTTATAAAAGTTGATTTGACAGTTATCTTTGTCCCCGTCGTCATTTTTGTTTACCAGTTCAACATACCGTCTTCTCAAAGCAACAGTAGGATATCATACTCTTGTTCTTAATGTTTCTCTGAGGAGATGATATATCAATATAGAACATTATTTTTGTCTGGTCGGGTTTGAACTTGCTTTTTCAAATCAAATTTTCTTTTTCAATCTTCAAAAAAGTTAACCGATTCTTATCACATTCACTGAATTCAATTTTGTGACTTTACATCACATTCAAGCTTTTTCAGGCGAATTTTAACAAAATAGCTTTTAATTGGAAGCATATCATATATTTGAATTATACCTACTTCATGTCTTTAAAATTTTGAATTTTTTCGAAAAATTTTGAGAACTAAATTTTTGTACTTCTTTGAAAAACCTTTTAAACTCCTCAGAAGGAAACCTACGACTATCTTCTACCAGAATAGAGTCCTTTGTTTGTATGGTCTGTCCAAGAAAATTGGGCATTAAAGAAAAGGAAAGAGCAGTAAAATTAACTAGGCAACAGAAGATTAAAAAAAAAAAAAAGAAAGTATTCGGTTTATTTCGGAAATTTTTTTTCAGGAAGAATTCTTTTAAAAAAAGGAAAAGTATTTGAGTCAATGAAATTTGACTTGGTCTATTTTGGATTTAACCTACTTCATGTCTCTGAAATTTTGAAGCTTTTCAAGCATTCTTGAGGAATAAGTGTTTACTTAACAAGAAATACTATAAAAAAAAAAATCTTCAGTTGGAAATCTTCAGCATGTATCTTTGTTAGTCTACTAGGGTAGAGGAGCGCTTTGATAGTGTGGTCCATCCAAAAGATTGGGTGTTAATCAAGAGGAAAGAGCAGTGAAATTAACTAGGCAAAGGAAGATCTAGAAAAAGAAAAAGTATTTGGCATATTTAGAAAAACTTTCTTCAGAATTCCTTTAAAAAAATATTAGTGTTTGAGTTTAATGAAATATATTTAGAATCCTTTTTGAATTTAACCTACTTCATGGCTCTGAAATTTCGAAGGTTCTTGAAATTCCTGAAAGATAAATTTGTAAGAAAAATCTTCTCAGATGAAAAGATTCTGGATGTATCTTATTTTACCAGAGTACCAGAACAGAAGAACCCTTTGTTTTTGCCGTTCATCCAGAAAGATAGGACATCAAAAAGGAGGCAAAAGTAGTGGAGTTAACTAGGCAAAGGAAGATTCGAAAGAAGGATTCGCCATATCTAGGAGAAACTTCTTTGGAATTTCGAAAAAATATTAATAATAATTCAGTATTAATGAAATTTTATTTAGAATTGTTTAATGCAGTGGACGCTGGTTAAATAAATCAGTGGTTTTGAATCAGCAGCTTTAATAAATCAAATCGACAACAACAAAATAAAATCCGGCTTTATTTTACTAGCCGCTTTGTTGAATGAGCCAATTTAATGTATCAAAACTGTTCAGTGTAAAGGTAATTCATTTTACCGGCGGCCACTGTTTAGTACTTCATGTCTCTGAACTTTCGAAGTTTTCCAAAAAAATTTGAGAAATAAGTTCAAAAAGTTTTTTTGGAAATACATGAACTCCTCAGTTGGAAACCACTTCTGCCCGTAACACAAGTCTACCAGAGTAGACGAACCCTTTGTTTGTGTGGTCCATCCAAAAAGATCGGCCATTAAAAAAAGAGGAAAGAGGAAAGAGCAGCGAAATTAACTAGGCAATGGAAGATCCAGAGAAAGAAAAAGTCTTCGGCAATCCTCCTAAGCTTTTCCTCTGTCACGGGCGGCCGAGTAGAAAGCGACTTCCGGCCGAAACCTACCATCAGGGCCTGTCCCCCCCTGCCTCATAGACCGGCCATTAGAAGTCATATCTTTCATTGCCTTTCAACTTCGCCTTTTAAAAGTAAAGAGGACGAGAGAAAAAAATGGGCTCCGGCGAAAAACTATTATCAAAGTAACAGGGCAGAAGGCATAAATAAGGCCTTCCGTCCGTTTGCTGCGGACGTTGTAATTTATCGGACGAGTTTTCGCACTTTATTTCCCTTTAGTGTGAGTTTTATGGTGATTACAGGTGTGTTGCCCCTGTATTGATTTTTGCCCTCTGCGGGGCGGGAAGGAAGATTGGAGTCTGTTCGCGTTTGTGCGGGAAGATCTGGTCTCTTTTTCTTGGCATCTTCTATTTAAATTCGAGAGATTTTTATTTTTGCTTTATTTGTCAGTGTGGTTTATCTTGTTTCGGGATGACTTTGTGATAGTCCTGAAAATTAAAGTTTCCGAACTCCATTTTCAAAAAAGAAAGTCGATAATTTATTTGGAATCCATTTCGAGGAATTGCTGCTCTAAGAAATCGTCTGTCTAATTTTAGACATAGATGATGTCTAAAATTGGATAACATTGGTGATAATTTAAAGCAACAGATGATTCAAAACGTTTAAGTACCGTAAAGTCGGGTTACTTGGACCCTAGGGGGTTACTTGAGCCCATTACAGTAAAATGATAAAATCTAGGTTTGGTACTTATTAGTTGAAGACTTGCACGTAGTTCCTCGTTTCTCCTCTAGGTAGAAGCACTCTGCAGTCTCTAATGGTAGTACCAAACCCAGATTTTATCATTTTACTGTGGGCTCAAGTAACCTCCTTGTGAGTCCAAGTAACCCGACTTTACGGTACTTCAAGAGAACTTGAGTTATTTAAGGGCCACTGTAGTTTATAAAACTTGTTTAAAGTTAAAAGAGAATGAAATTTTCCGAAGGAGAAAACACAGAACAAAATTCTAGCTCTTTATGTATCATCCCTTCTAGCCTCGCACCCTCTTCAACAAAGAGAGAATTTTTGCTGTGCTAGGGACAAATTTAAGTAACGGGACAGCTGCATTTATGCTAAATTAAAATGTAAATATTTTAATTTGTATAACTATTATTTTTACATAACTTTGGCATTAACTTTTGCGCTTAATGTTCGAAAATTAATGTTAGAAATTTGATTTCTAAAATACGGAACAAAGGTATTTATTTTGTGAGGAGTTTTCTCTCTCTCTCTCTCAATTTTGGCTAAAAGTTTTTAAAGAGCTGAAATATTGTCAAAACCTTATTTAATGAGATTTTTTGTCAAAGAAGAAGGAAAAAAAAGACAGATAAAAAACTAAAAGAAGTTTAAAAAAAACTATCTGGTTACAACTAAGAAAACTTGGAAACGTAAATTAGTATTTAATCAATATTTTAATACTTTTGAACCGAAAACATCTAATGTAAAGTCGTTCGAGTTTTGAAAATATTGCTTAAAAATTAAAAGACGTATGCCTACAAAAATATTTTTAACAATAAAATCTCGTTTACATTTAGGAATTGCAACATTTCCAACAACCAATCACATTAAAAATAAAGACTATTAGAAAATGTAAAACAATAGCATTTCAAAGACAAAAAAGAAAAAAAAAAAACTCAAAACTGCTTCTAAATTGAGTCATTATCACTGGTATAAAGTCTTAATCTTCCAAATAGATTTTTATTCCCTTCTCACAACTACTATCTTTTTTCTCCCTCAAATGAACAAATGAAGGCGTTTAAAGTACAAGCCACGTCAATGAAAACAACAGTTAAATTTTGATTTATGCATTGCTATCTCAAACGTTCGAAACAATTCATTCTTTTCCTCGCTAAATTGCACCTGTTGGTCGTGAGTTCAGCACTCCCTCTTAGAACATTTTATCCCCTGACCATCCTCTCTTCATGCTTCCGATTCGAAAAACGTGACTCCGAACGGACAATCATGAGAGTTTCAATTGGCGGTTTTCTTTTTTCTATCTCTTTTTTTTCTGAAGCACTTATTTATTGGAAAAAAGTTGTGTACGAAGCATATCCCTTATTGAACTGTTTCGAATCGGAAAATCGATTTTTTTTCTAATTGTCTATGTGCTAACCAATTTGTGGCTCGTCACATTAAGTTCGTGTTAAACGTTTCAAAATAAGTTTATCAAATTTGCAGCCCATACCGCCGAGATTCAAGGTTGTCAGTTTCGTAACCTCCATAAAATATGTAAAACTTATAATACTCAGATTCTAAACCAGGATCCCCAAAAGGCCGGGCTCCTAGTTTCTGACTAGGCTAAGCTAAAATGGCCTCCCCTCGGCCCTGTTTGCAGCTTTTCCTATTTGAAGTTTCTAGCATTTGTGGAAAGATTGAGCGAGACTGAAAAGAAAGTTTCCACAACACTCTGCACAGATTAAGGTAAAATGGCCTAACGTACTAGGATAACTCATAATTATACGTATATTAACTATTTAATGAAAATTTAGCCGATAAAAGGTTATAGTTTCAGCTAAGACAAGAAATATGTTTTATAAAATATTTAAGGCAAAAAAATGGAACAGTCTGAAGGAGATCCCAACAAAAAATAAAATGGAAAGTTGTTAAAATTTTCGCTAAGATAATATCATCAAAATAAATAAATATATAATAATAATACGCAGAATAGTACTTAAAATTGAGCAAAATTTGAATGTACTGTTTCCAAATATTAAGTAAAATTACATGCACGTGTAATACCGGATTATAAAAAACGATATCCATACAATAGTAGGAAGAAATGAAATGATAGAAGGAAATATATATGAAGGATTAATATAACGATATAGTTTTTTAGCAATGCGAATTAGATAAAAGTAACCGTGTGTATTCAATGAAAATATTAGATATGAATAAAACGATATTTGTTAATGCATAAGGCCGCAGGGCGGGGAAGGCGTTGGAGTTCAAAACGTCCTCTCCATAATTATTGGTTTTTATCCATATTCGAAATCTTAGTGTGTTAATGTTTGAACCGTTCTCCCTCCTCATAGGAGAAAATTCTAGTTACAATAGTGGAGATGAATATGTAGACAGACAGTTTATATACATTCACTTCATTTATTTATTTATTTTTTTTTTTTGAAAAATTGTTCCCTCAGCACTTATTTGTCTTTAGAGCTTCAGGTTATGAATCGTTTATTATGGGACATCTAGAATAAAAAGCACTTCATTGAAGCCTGTTAATCTTCAATGTTTTTGATTTAGTTCCAAAACAGTTGCAGCACATTTTGAAGTTGAAATATTTGAGTTGAAGATCTTGGGACTCGTTGAGAGAAACTTTCAAGAAGAGATCCATCAACCAAATTTAGTTTCTCTGGTTTTGTACATAAGGCGTTAGATTTAATGCTTTAACAATATCTTGTAAAACTTTCTGGATAACGCTTCAAACGCAATATATTTAACGTAATATTTTTTAACGGCAATAATTCGAATATTTTGAAAAATGTTATCACATGACCAGAAAGAAAGTTCTGAAGTAGAGTTTTACCAGTCAGATAATAGATATCTTTCCGGCAAAAAAAAAAAAAAAAAAATGCATCATTGAACTAATTCTTCAAGTGAAATTCCAGAAAATGGGCCAGAATATTACACCAAAGCAAAATTTATTCCTTCGCGATGAGATCAAAACTCCGAGTTGAAAACGTTCCTTTTTTGTGATGGGATAGCTTCTCGCTTATATTTGTCTAATTATTTCAAGCTAGTGCTCAACCAAATTTTTAACCCCGGGAAAAATACTTCCAAAAGACGGAAGGTGATTACAAGAGACTATATCTTGCTCATGATCTCTTATAGATCATGAGATAGTGATAAATTACAGTTTCAAATTCTGCAAAGCGTTTAAAATATCTTAATGTTATAATTTAAAAGAAAAAAGAGTATTCGAAAAGTAATTTGTACATCTAATGCAATACACTGAAAATAATATGAATAACCAATCCTTGACTACTCAAGAAATCAAAAAGAGCTACTTATGAATGCATTGCACATTTAAACCATCTCTGATTTTGCTTAACTCATTACGACCATTACACACAATTTAATGATAGATTAAAGATGGAAAAACCTTGCAATACAAGGTGATTTTTCTTTCTCAATTTTCCTTTCAATCGCTCTGTTCTTTATTTCAGGAAAGCAATCATTTCTTTCTACTCGGGCTGGACTTGTTCGGCATATCTTGTTAAGTATTTGCAAAGTCAACACAATGATTTCATTGTAGATAATTTACCCGTTAATTCTACACCTCCCCCCATCTTCCTTTCCTCCTTTTTATATAGATTCTGCTGCGAAGTGCAGTGAATTAAAAAGCGTTGTGGCTTGTTTGATGATTCAACTTCGGCCACTCATCTCTTCAGCCGTTCCCTCAATCATCGTCAAAGTCAACAAGATGGGCCACAACGATGCTCTGACTCTGGAGTGAGGTCCCTCTAATGGGGAGCTGATCCCGTCCGACATTTTGGATCCAAAAGAGCGCATGTGATATCGTCAGAATCTATATGAAAACAGCGTGAAATAAAACTAATGTCTAAACGATTTGTTGCTTGATTCATGTCTGACTAATTGTGTTTAAAAAGGAGAATATTTCCGCAATTCAGATTAAAATCAAGTTGGGTATGAAAATGGTGTTCTATACGGGAAATACTTTCTAAAAAGAAATTATTTAGTTTCAGAAATCGGTTATTTACACTAAAAGAAAAAAAAAAGAAAAACTACCATATTACTTGAAAATTCCTATTTAACTGGACTTCCTTAAAATTTTCAACACTAAGAAAATAACTGTAATACTACTGAGAAAATCTTTTAAAACATGGACTTCCATAAAGTTTTCCAGTAACGGTACAGCTTATTCTTAAGTAACGCTGTTTTTTCACTTAAAAATTGCTGCATCCTTTCTGGAAAAGTTTATGGAATCTCAGTTTCCGAGAAGTTTTCTAGTAGTAGTACAGAACCTTTTATCCGGGAACCAAAAAACCGGGAAACCAGAAAACCGGGAAATTTTGCCGATTTTTCCGCCATTTAAAAAATCCGCATTTTTGGCACTTTTTTAAAAAAAAAAGTTCTTTTTTTTTTAAACACCTGAATGAATATGAATGGTTTCTTTATAAATACCATATTGCTTGCAAAAAGTTTAGAAATTTGTTACAAAAACAAATTTTAAAGTTGAATTTAAAGGGTCACGCGGGGCAAAATTTCCAAAGTATTTTCTTGAATTAAACAGTACACTCGTAAATTAAACATTTTTCTATTTTATTACAGCTAAAAACTGAAGAAATAAATATTGTCACATTCTAATGCAATTTTTAATATTGAATGACCCTAAATTAAAGCCATTTAGAGTGTAAGTGACGAACGCGAAAACTGCTTTAAACGCCGAGAACCAGATTATCTGAATAGTTGATCCTGGAATTTAGAGATCAAACGTAAGACTGTAATAAGGATGCAAGAACTTAATTTATATTTATATTAATGCAATGCAAAAGCGACAATTAACAATAACTACCTTAATCGCAAAAACACAACCTTCATAAAAAAGGAAAAGGAAAACAAAATTCGTTCATAGTAACGAATTTATTTAATGCACTAGTAGAAAAATCGCACATTCATGTTCAAAAATTTGAACATAAATGTGCGATTTCCTTAATTTTCTTTCTTTTAAAAATATTTTCGAAAAGTGTGCCTCCCCCCCCCCCTTTTTTTTAATGTGATTGTTTTATGTCTTGTGAATAACTAATTTTTTGGGTTTTAAATTATTCTTTCACTAGTATTTTTTAATATTCTGATATTTATAAGCAGTTCTGAATCGCTTTCTTCTTATTTTAAGAAGCCATACTATTTATTATAGCAATCTGGGTTCTAAAAACCATTGGCAAACATCGCTTCTTAGCGATTCAGAAAACCGGGAAATTCAGTTATCCGGGATAGCGATGGTCCCGAACATCCCGGATAATTGGTTCTCTACTGTACTACAGTTTTTTCTGAAGTGTAGTAACGATACAGCTTTTCCTTAATTAGCGTTGTCTAGCCCATATGTGTATTTCCTAGAGATTATCTAGTAATAATGCAGTTTTTTTTAATAACCTACCTGTGTTGCTGGATTCATCATGTTTGAGAATCCTGTTTTAAAAGGAGAAAAATTCCTTAATTCAGATTTAAATCAAGTGAGGTGTGAGAAAATGGTGCTCTTTACGAGAAATACTTTTCGAGGAGATATTTAGCTAAAGAAACCAGTTGTGAGGGGGGTGGGGTAATCTTTAATCTGGATTCTACGGGGCCCCTTTTAGAAATAATATTTGGAGCGTTAGTGATAATTGTGTCAAAAGTTAAGAAATATCCTTTAACTTTTGACACAAATCCCCCCCCCCCCAAAAAAAAAAAACTAGGAAATGAGACTAAAATGAGACTGAGCATTCCCTATGGAGGTTAATCGGGACCTGCCAGCGACTATAATATCTTTGCAAATACTTGAAACAAGGCTGAATCCGAAGCGCTCTCGGACCCAAAATGTCGGATCTATCAGCCTTCGCTTCCGAAGGGGTTCTCCTCTGGAGCCAGGGAAGCGTCCCGACCTCTGACCCCTTTCCCTCGCCATCCCAAGAACCCCGGGAGATATCATTCCAATACAGTAGCACGAGCGAACAAACCTTCAATTACGGTGCTTGTTGGCTACGCTTTTGGTTGATGGTTTTGGATGCGCGCTGCAGAACCGCCTACCTGCAGAGTTTGGTTTCTTTTTTTTTTTTTTTTTCGCGCGCTTTTCTCTGCCCGTCACCCCCCCCCCCTCTAACGGAATGGGTGGGAGGGGGAAGAGATCGTTTGTGTAATCGCCAGACGTAATTGATTCGGTAGGGAGGTGGGTTTTTTTTCCTCTCTCTCTCTTTCTCCTCGCATCTCAAAATGATGCTGATCGTCACCCTCATATTACGTACTGCAGGTGTGAAAAAGATTACGATCGGCACATCTAAAGAGTTGTTTTTTTTTTTTCGAAGCGTGTTTGAAATAGACCATATCAAGCTGGTGTGTAGTCTTTTTGGCTTACACAGCAAAGCCTGTGCTATGAATTGTAGAATTGTAATTATTTTGAAATGGAGAGGAAATGAAATATGGGCGCCCATATGCGAAATTTTAAGGGCGGCTCGGATATTTTCCCTGTGGTTTAGCAGAATATTTTTTTTCCGTGGAAAGCAATTTCAGTGCAGGATAAAGATAGTTATTAAAGGTGGATATTTTTAATTACTTATTCATTAATAAGTGAAGCAGAAATGTTTTAATATTTTTGCCGAAAAGATAGTATTAAAAGCAAGGAATACTAACTTTAAGGGTGGAATGGGAGAGGGGAAGGGCACTTAGAGCCTCCCTTGTTACTCCATATGGAAAACAATTAAATATATTTAGATTTAAAATGCGTTATGACCAGTGAAGTTCGTTTTAACATGAGATCGGCAATCAGGGTCAGGGGTTGTTTACATTTTTAATTTAATCTTAGTAGTTGTTAGATAAAATCGCCTTGATTGCCAAGAGTTTTGATTACAGTTCCAGAGAAAATTGTTTTTTCCAGAATTTAATACAGAAAAAAAAGCAAGATTCTTAAATTAAACATGTCGTATTTCTGCTACAAATGGTATAGATCAAGCTTGTTGAAGCAGTTTCAATAAAAATGAACGTTTATTTTCGGTCACTGATTCTATATGCTAGATATTTTTAGCTACTACTAGTGCGAAGAAAATTCCAGTTTAGAAGAGAAATCTACTGCTCCTAATCTATCCATTGGAAGAAACCATCCAGTGATTTTTAATCAAAGTATCGAAAGGAAGAATGAATTTGTTATTGATAGATTAAACTTTTTGCAATCAAAAATTGCAACCAGGTTTTAAATTGTTTTTTTTATTTTCTTTTTAGAATTGCTATTCCCTACAAATATTTATAGCGAGTGAGAAAGATGACAATATTTATTGCCGAAGAATAATTGTTAATACTTTTCCAGCAATGAAAACGGATCATGTTACTCTCATTCTACAAAGCACAGAGCGAGTAAAAAGCCACCGCAACTTGAAATCGATTAGCAATTTTAATTGCATTGAAAATAAATAGAGAGAAAAATCGTTTTTAAGTGAAATATTTGAACTACTGCCTCAAAGCTTATTATTAGCAAAAGATATTTACCCTACATTGCATAGCGTCGCCAATCGGATACATGGACCATTTTTCCTTTTGACCAAGCGTAGGGCAACTCAAGCATAAAGAGCAAGTATTAAATATCTTTAAAGCAAATATAAACATCTATCCTCAAAATTAAATCTTTAAAAATGTTTTCCAATGTTTTCTTGTTACATTAAAAAGTGTATGTAGTTCTTTCAGAGAACAAAAAATCATGCAGTGTAGGGTTAATAGTTATTAATGTTTCTCTTACCGAAGATTGTTTTTGTACTAATTGCGCTCGTTGCTCTCTTAAGCATGTTTCCATTATAAGGAGAATAAAAAAATATAGAATGTATTAAAAGTTTCAAAAAAAGTATTTAAATAAATATGTGAAAAATGTGAGACTGAAGAATCTTTGAAATAAAATGTTTTGCTCGAATCGATTTATTTGTTTTATTGCGGGAGAGACAGACAAATACACCAACCTTCAGATAGATCGATAAACTTTCTTCATCTCATACATATCTACTATCAAAATTTTTTGTCCAAAAATTTTTAGTTAATTTACTCATTCTTGCTTTAAATTTTATACTAGGTGAAAAGCATGATGCATTCGTGCTTGACAGCAGTAATTCAAAAATTCGATTATTTGAAACTAATGTCTCTAAAAACAGGAACAAAGAGAATTGTTTTTTTATCTGTGGATTTAAAGGAAAATTAAATTTGCCTTGCTTTCATAGTTTTAAGAAGTATTTGGGGGGAAAAAAATAAATAAATAAAATAAAAATGAAATAAACTAAAACATCTTATTATTCGTACTGAAATAAACATTTTCTTTTCCGATATTTAGGCAACAGTACCACTGTAGTTTAAAATCCTACAATAGAGTTACGATGGTATATTCTTAGAAATTCGGATCAAAATTAACCGGTGAAAATGAGTCAATCAAAAGCGACAAAACCCACAGCAGGATCGAACCTGCGATCTTCGCTTTTCAAGCGCATCGCTCTAACACCGCCACTGCGTATTTCTCATCTGATTTCTCATTGAAGTAATGTGTAGTAAAAAATCGGGCAAAATTCACTGAGTCTATTCATTGTCAATGGTCGGTACGATAAGTTTTTAAATGAGGGTTTAATCATGGAATTTGATGAAGAAATAAGGAAATTCCGGCATGGCTGAAAACAGGCTAGAGAAGGAATGAATAAGATTTTGAGCAGTATATTTTATTCAATATTGAGCTTTCTTTTATACTCTTATTACTTTTTATATTAAAAACACTTTTGCAAGAAAATACTGAAAGCGAGATACCCTCTCATGTTTTCATATCTTTATTTCTTGTCATAACTATATCTCATATGTACAGGGTGTTTATAAAATTTTGTACTAATAAAGAAAATTTAAGTTATAGACTTTTGAAGGTTCATACTTATTTATTTAATATTTTGATCTTTATCTCAATAAGTTTTCCCATTGATTTTTTTCCAATGCAATATTAGCTAAATTCATGTGGGTGACAAACTGAAAATCACGCTATGAAAAAAAAAAAAAAAACTCGCAGAGGTACTGCAATGGCTTTTTTAGAGTATTTTTTATTTTATTTTTACTTCATATTAGTTTTTATCTATAATTCAATCAGTCCGTTCTTAAAGAGCAAATTGAAGTTCAGGAATGCAAAAATTTGAAACAATAGCACTGTTTACTGACAAATTTGCCATGTCTAACTGGTTCGACCACTGGAAATCTGAAAACAGCATTCTTTCAATTAAGAAAAAAAAGAAGACACACCAAGTTAACTATCAAGAGAAAAAATGGTAGTAACACGATTTGCGCAAAACATTAATTTTAATTTTTGACCCGCAAACACATTATCCTTATACATTAAGATACATCGCTGATTCACGGGAGCGTAAAAGAAACGACTCCACTGTTTTATGTGCAAATAACGCGTCCACTCTTACTTTTTTTCAAATGTTCTTTTTCTTTTTCTCTCCGCACCAAGTAGTAAATATTGACCCAACGCGATGAAATCTCGCTGAAACGATGACAGGCGTTCAACGCAGTCGCGTCTAGCAAATTATGAACAAACAGAATTAACTGTGACCTTTAGAAGGTTTTCCATGGGAATATTTGCAACATTCGAGAAGGTGCTTTTAAAATGCTCGCTGCTTTTAGAATGCTCTGGAACAAAAGAATAAAAGTATGGAAGCGAATTCTTTTTTTCTTTCGTTTGTTTCAGTTTTTTATTGTAATAGTTCAGCGGGCAGCTACTGGTGGACCGCGGTACAAGTCCGAAACGTGGAAAATCAAAAACTGGAGAGCCAAAAAATAATTTGAAAATATAATTACACAATTAAATAGTTTAAAAATATTTTGACGTGTGCAACAATATCTTTAGGCACCTTTTTTTTTTTTTTTAATAACTTTTCTATTATTTTGGAAGTATTTGCCGGATTGATTTGAACTTTTAATGATTAGTATAGAACATGAGTTTTTTTTTTTTTTTTTTAACTTTTTCAAAAGCATCCAGATCCAAGCTGTATGTACTTGCTAATCACAAGTGTTGTGGGGAATACATTCATGTCTCCCTCTTTGCCGAACAATTCTTGCTTACGCCGCGGAACATTTCAAAAATGCTCTTTTTTTGTAAGTTTACTTGAATTGTCAGTACTGCCAAGCCTGCAATTTTACTCCAATTTATTCTTGAACTGGTATCAAAGCTCAAAAATCAACTAAATCTAGAGACGTGGAGAAATTTAGATAAATTGTTACAATAAGTACGGCTATTTTGTTCAATCAATTTCAATTCAAGTTCTTTGGTTTAGGAAATTGAGATAAATACTTTGTTACGTCACACAGTACTAGCTCCAAACAGCTTTTTGTAAACTAAATTCGTTATATATAACATATAAACGCAATACGGCAGCCAGAATTAATGCCTATTTTAAGCACTTACTTATTTTAAGCATAAAAAAAATTTTGTTTTATAACTAGATGACCCGCAGTTTTTGCAATAGACAGTAGTAATTCAAAAGCTCGATTTATTTAATCGGCAATTTTTCGAAAAACAGGCGCATAGCAAATTGCTAATTTTCGCTGATTTAAAAGAAAAGGAAATCACGCTTTAGTTCTATATTTTTATGGAGTATTAAAGAGGACACCTTTGAGAAATATTATTCATACTAAAATAGAAATTTTCTTTTCCAATTTTAAAGTAATAGAAAAACTGGGGCTTAAAATCCTACAATGAGTTGAGGCTATTTATTCTTTGAAATTTGGATCAAAATTAGCTGAGGGAAAAAAAGTCAGTCAAAAGCGACAAAACCCATAAGAGAATCGAACCTGCGATCTTCACTTTTCTAACGCAGTGCTTTATCCGACCACGCCAAAGTATTTTTTTATTCATTGAAGTAACGTAATAAAAAAAAAGTTCTTTTTTTAATTATAAAGGAAAAATAAAAACAATTTTTAGAGAGTGGGTCTATATTTCGTCAATTTCCGGCAAGATAATAAGCTTTAAAATGAGGGGTGAATGGAATTTTATGAAGAAATGAGAAAATTCTGGTTTCGAAAAGGAAACAAGCAAGAGAAATAACATATAAGGTATATATAATTTCACTTATGCAAAATTCGATGAATGAAATATAGTTTCTTCTGACTCAATATAGTATTTCCCTTCCATGTAAATAACATGCTGAATTCCTAATTTAGCTTCAGCACGCGCCTTTATTTTGAGCGGGTAAAGGAACAGACTTACCTTCTGAAATCAGTCTCTCTCTGATTTCCCACGCAAATATGGTAGGATTTTCTCGCTTGTATTGCTCTATTTTAGCTACGACCACAGGGGTGGCGACCTTCGGTTTGCTGCCTCCAATAATTCCAGGCCGCAAGGAACCAGTTTCATAGTAACGGCCTGGAAAAAAGTAAAATATTTATTTCAATAATAATAATAATAATAATAATAATAAATTAGTAAGATTTTCTTCATAATTTTCAGGAAAGGCAATTCTAAAGTAACAGACCTATCACTTTTTCATAAAACAGCTCACAAAGATTAGGAATATGGGTCATTCCATAAAGAAATGTCAATCTCAGCCGGAGAAAAAAAAATATCGAAGTGAAAGAAGTATAAAAAAAAAATAAGTAAATAAATAAAAATCATACAACATAAGAAATAAGAAAAGTTGAAAAATTATTGTAATTATCGCTGAGATTAGCCATAATAGTTTGCAGTGTGTCTACTGCTTGTTATTCGATGGTTACGTTAGTTACGTTATATTAGTCCCACGCCATCTTGAGTAAAAGTGACACATAAGACGAAAAAAATTAAGATTTAATAAATGTGTTTTATGTTTTTAAAAGCCATCTTCACACATTTCTCAAATATATCATTCAATTTTTGACACTTGCTTAACTTTGAGAAGTTTTAGCCTCACAACATGAGCAGTAATTTTCAGGGTTGCGAAAATGTTACGTTAGTCACGGTGCTATTTTGGTTGAAAAAATATCTACTCTCAGTAATTTTGCTTTAAATTCTTAGCAGAAATGATTCAAAGATACCATGTACATT
This sequence comes from Uloborus plumipes, assembly GCA_038373865.1. Taxonomy (NCBI): domain Eukaryota; kingdom Metazoa; phylum Arthropoda; class Arachnida; order Araneae; family Uloboridae; genus Uloborus; species Uloborus plumipes. The sequence goes on along the minus strand of JAXGGA010004495.1, from coordinate 25,581 downwards.
GTAAATCCACCAGCAAAACTAAAAAATATTTTTTTCCTTTAAGTTACAAGTAAAAACAGCTGCAAAATCAGCTCTGAATGTTACGTTAGTCACTATGGAATGATCCATATGCTAAATCCTTGTTATATTTCATGAACTTTATGAAGAACGTGGTCTTACTATTATATAATGCAGGTAAATTTTGAAGATTTCTTGAAAAAAATGTTTAAATAATGTTATTTTCTCTGTAATGGATGTATATCATAAAGTTACATCCGTTCTACGGAGTCACAAAAGCATTATATAAATACTGTTTCTGCCAATCTTCAAAATTTAACTGTGTTTTATAGAAGTAGTTTCTGTTAAATTTGTGAAATGAAACAAGGATTTAACATAGTATTTCTAGTTTTTGCAAGCTGTTTTTTGCAGCAATTGATGCCTTTCATTCAAATGGAGTTGCCCGAAAGCAATCACTAAAGCAGAGACAATGAATTCCACGTTTGTTTGTGAGACAGCCTTCATTCAAAACTCTTATAATTGGTACAAATACTTTTATATTTCATGTAAATGATTGTTGGTGAGTAAAATATTTATATTAGCAGTTGTAAAAAAGTTTATTATCAGGAGAAACGTTTAGCAATCATTTACAACGGCATGATAAGGTAGCAAACTTAAGTACATTCAATATTGCTTAGTTCTAACCAGGTGCGCCCCGAACTAAAATTTTTGGGAGGGGGGAAATTATCAATTTGCCGAATGAAGTTCCAATTTGACCGAATGATAAAATACAAGCATGCAAACATGTTGTACATGCATAACATTTAGTGTGAAAAAACATTAGGCATCTTTTAAAAAACAATTTTAAAAACTAAGAAGAACAAATTATCTCAATGTTGCAATATTGTTTTCAAATTGCCGAATTGCCAGCAAAATGTGCCGAATACGGAAACTATTGGGAAGTCACAGTGACCTCACTTGACCTCCCATCGGGCGCTCCTAGTTCTAACTTGAACTTTCTTCTTAAATGCAATGTCTGAAAAACATTTATGTCTGATTTTTAATCAAACATAAGATATTATGCGTAAAAATAAAATAAGCACTTTAATCAAAAGAAGAAAGTAAAAAAGTTTTAATGGGAAAAAAAAACAAATAATATCGCACATTCGTTGCTTCTAAAACGAAAACATAATGAACATTTGGCGAAGTGATAACAAAAGAACTAGAGTGAATAATCTTTAAATTAGTTTTAAAAAAGTAAAAAATACGCTTTTAGATGCGCTTATAATGCATTAACATGTAATATAGTTTATATAATATATTTTATCCTTTACTATTAATAATAGTACTAAATATATCACTTTTATATTTGCAAAGAATGTGAATTTTATCTTTTATTCAGAGTTATATACAAACAACTGAAACAATTTGAACACATCAACGTGGAATAATATAGTTTAGCCTTTAGTATTAATAATAGTATTAAATATATTTCTTTTATATTTGTAAAAAACGTGAATTTTATCTTTTATTCATAGTTACGTTCATACTGACAAACAAACACACAAGTGAAACTAATAAAAGCGTATTAAAAAGGAAGAGTTTTGAGAAAAACGAGTGCACATTTAAAATCATACGCAAATTCCCGTTGATTTTTCTTTCTTTTTCTAAATCACTCTGGCTAGCAGCATTTGTCAAGCTTTGCACTAATATCGATTTGTCACAAAAGAGATGGGTGTGTTCCTATCATTTGCACTAGTTATCTCCACATTTCGATTTTTTTTTTCACTTACACCAATTTGCTTCCAGACCGCATTTGAGTAATAGAAACCCACTGCTGAATATTAAAATTTCGCTCTTTTTTGATGCAATTTTCATTGAAAAAACTGCTCCTTCGTCGAGCATAAACTTTCTCTTCATTACCGAGATGACGTACGTGAATCGAAAACGAATCGTCCCCGCAATTTGTGCCCTATGTTTAAGAGAATTGATGAGGATACAAATGTATGCGCCAAAAGCGCTACCTGAAATTAGTGATTACCTTTAATGATTTTTTGCCGAAATGAAATGTCTCCAAGAAGAATGTCTTTTTCTTGTTTTCTTCTTTTCCCTACAATGTCATCTTGACTGAAAGTGGCTAGTATAATTGGAGATCGAGAATCGCATATTTTTCTGCATGAAAAAAAAAAGAGAGAAAAAAAAGTGGGGGAACGGAGTTAGGCACCGTGTGGGGAAATCTATAATGACACAGTCGCGGTGGCCCCAGGGCAACTGTTGGACAGGCAGCAGTAAAACTATGACGAATGCATCTGGACAATTTTCTCAAAGATTCGCCTACATTTCTTTCTCTACCTTTTCTTTCTTTTTTTTTCCTTTTCTTATTTCTAACCACCAACGGAAGAACCGTCTCTCAAATTGGAGCCTTCGATCCAGCAAGGGAGGAAGGGTGGGGAGAAGGGAGGTACTTTTTAAGCGTTGTTTGACGAAAATGCTACCTTCGTAAATTAATTTCCACGAGAACCACAGAAGTTATCCCCCACCCTCCAAAATTTCGTTCCCCCTTTTTTTTCTCCCTTCTTCTATTTACATGTCTTCACGCATGGGCTGCGTTATCGGGTTATTCTGCATTATGCGTATTCGGAAGAGCGGTCTACAATGATCCGTATTATAACAATAACTGTAATAATATGGGATATAATACCAGCTGTCGTGCATATGATTGTAGGCCAGGGTATCACGGTTGGATCCTGAAATTGAACGTTTTAACATTCGCTCTTCAAGTACTTTTCTCATTGCTGTGGGGGGTTCTTTTTTCTCCCTCTAGGCGCACAATAGTTTAAATCTTAATTTTATTTTGGCGCTGGGTTTTTGCTCTCTAAGGCGCCATCGTGTCTGCTGTGGATGAAAGCAAAATTATTCTCTGCTTCTAGTTAACGTACGCCGCCTTTAATCTTTCTTGCTTCTCATTGTCGCTTCTGCGTATTCCTTCCCGTGAAAGAACGCTTTTCTTTTCCTTATGAAAGATTTTCTGACCATCTATGACTAAGAAATTGCAGTGTCTGACGCATTTGAAAATGGGGGGAAAAATGTTAACGTGAATTTTGGCAGAATGTTCATCAAATATACACGTTCTTTTCGTTAAAATAAATGAAGCGTCTTTCGCAACTGTCGCTGGACACTTCACGTCAACTTCACTTTAAGTGTTCTGAGGTGTACCAGAAACATTAACATTAACAGTGATTGAAAGGAAATAAAGAATGAACGAAAATAAGTTGCCATCATTGTTAAATTATTTAGTATACACAAACCTAATAGCTTGTTAATTGAAACGTATTGATTTTTCGCAACAAGCATCACAAACAAACGTAACGTCATACAAAAGAAATTGCTCTTGGTATGTGCTACATATAAGCGTCAAATTTAGCCAAGAAATTATGAAAAAAATCTTCAAAGCTTAACTATGGTCGCCTTAGCCTCGCTTAACCTGTTCTGTTTTTTTTTTCAATGAATGAGCTTATGGAAGAAAAGTGATCTATTAAAAAATCGGCTGTTTTTGTTAGGTGTCTTTTCAAGATTAAGCTTATTTCTTTGCATTGAGAAAAAAGTTCCTTACAAATCTCAAATCACGTATCTGTAATATTTTGCAAAATTTGTGCTCTTTTTTCAACGCGCTTTTTCATGGTTTTTGCTTTTTTACTTATTTCTTACTCGCATCTTATTTCTTGTAACATACTCAAAATAAATGATTAAATAAATATAAATAAAAAAGATCGGTAGCTATTGCATTCTCGTAGGTGTAAGAAAGAAGCACACAGCAAAACTTATGCACTGTGAATCCGATATTTTTGCTTCATATACCTGAAAATTTTGTTTGAATGCTTGGAATAAGTATTCTGGTGTAGTTGTTTAATATCAAACGAAACTTGGCTGTGTTAACACGTGCAAAGGAATTTCAAGGGAAAGTAATTTTTTAGGTCTTTGATATTCTTGGGCGTCTTGTCCTTGGGGGTAGCATGGGCACCCCTGCTGAAAAGCAAAAATTTCATAGAAAATCGATCCTTTCTTCTTTGAAGATTAGTTAAGTACCTTCTACTAAATAAAGTAATGTAATAACTCTAATAAAGAAAATGACATCTCAAGCGGAGTCATCTGTCGTCAACATAATTCTAATGATATTTTTTTTTCGTCACTGATTACAATCACAGACGTTCTATTCCACGCTTGACTTCCGACGTAATTTCTCTGCAATCTCACAAATATATAAAACATGTACTTAATCTTATTTTACTGTGCCTTAATAAGGGGCAGACGGCAAAGCATGAATCCCCATGTTCTAAAAGACGAGATGGGAGGCCTTGCTAAGGTCGCTCGAAATTGCTCTGATGGCGGAGATTCAAGTCGTTTGCGCACAGACAAGTCGCTGTTATTAAGGTGTTTGTGTGTCAGTGTTTAACGTTAACTGCCTTATATTAATGGTGGTACAAATGAATTCCTCTGCAACAGTTACAGATGTCTACAGGCTACTTCAAGGTGGTTATCAGTTACGTTTTGGTTAACAACCGAAGATTATTATTATTGCTTTTTCTGTCTTTCGTCAATTAAAAGTGCAGTAGTCGCTCGGATTTGTTGATGCATTAAGTGCGTGCATTCTTCGCTTTTTATTTATAGTTGTCACAAGTGATGAATGGAAAATTGCACTGCGTTCATAATGTAGAACACTGGTGGAGAAAACATTTATACACTTACGTCTGATGTCAATATTTTTGAGATCTGTATCTCTTTCTTGAATATATAGCTATACTAGTAGTGTAGGTCATATATTTTGCAATAAATTACTTATTTCTTTAGTAAGGCGTTGTTAACTTTAAAAACATTACGTTATAAGTTTAGGGCATTAGGTTCCAACCATCTTAAGCCATCTTTCAGTTTTTCAATACAGCGGAATTATTAATTTTTCAATATCATTATTATGATTACAGACATAACTTTTTCTCAATAACCACCTTTTTAAATTAATATAGTCAATTTCACCCATAGGAATTTTCACCCCTTTCACATTTTCCGTATTGCCTTGTCTGCGTTTCAGTCCAATTCTACCTCGATCTCACAAAGACAGGGTCTGATTACTCAAAAAAAAAAAAAAAAAACTCGGGAAGCTTGAGCCTTAAAAAAAAGTCCTCAAATTCCCCTCTAATTTTTCAGAGGGCCCGAAAATGAATAGAAACCTGCTTAACATTTTCAGTTTCTGCCTTTAAATTCGGTTTTAAAAAGAACTGGTGCAATAAAATTTGGTGCAACTGTGTTACAATTAGGGATGCACCGATTAATCGGCCATAATCGGCCACTTAGCCGATTATTCATAATCGGCAAAATCGTGCCGATTAATCGGCGGAAAAAATATTTTCTAATATTATTTTAAAAAGTATACTTTCACTGTGAAACTATGATGAATAATTTTTTGAATAGTAATAATAATAATCACAGTTGATATACAGTTTTTATAAATTAATCTTCTTATTTTAAATAAATGTACACATAGACAATGTTGCAACATTTTTCATGTGTCAATATTTTTCTTTTTATCACAGTGCTTTTAGACAACCTCTAATTTTCACAAAGAATAAAAGTCTTGAATTAAATAGCTACTAAGATTGAATTATTTCAATTAAATGTACTCCTAAATTAGAGCGCTCACCACAAACCTCCCCCCCCCTTTTTTTCATAATTTTTATGTCTAGTAACATAGTTAACAATGTGTTAATACAATATTATTGACAATAATATGGAAATTGGTTTTAAGAAATAGGATAAAATTCTGAAATTATTCTTGAGAAATTAGGAAAATGGAAAAATTAATAAATAGTATATATTTTCTCTCATAAATAGATTACTATTTCTAAAATCACAATTGTAAACAAAAGAAACAAGAAGTTCTGTCAAGAACTAAACGAGCCTACTTTCCCGTACATCGATATCGGCATTCTAGCATCTGATCAATATTCTATTAATTATCTGAAACTGAAAATTATGTCAAACATACCTTTATAGCACTTAAAGCTGATTTCTAAAAGCAAAATATACCCCTCTCATCAGATGAAATAGACACGTAAAAAGTAAATAAACGAGTCAATAAAGTTTTGTCGCACCATTTAAAGAACGTAACTGTCATAGTTCTTCCGTAGAAAAATTCCACAACCGTTTTCAAAGGAAAAAAAAAAATAAATAAAAGAACAAAGAACATCAAAACACATTTAATCAAAGAAAGAAAAAAAATCGTTATAAAATGTCTCGAATTTCATTTTTAATCCGTTGCCAGTTAATAAATATAAATAAAGAATAAAATGCTCTCGTGAATGAAAAATTTTTGTTAACAAAAAAAAATCGTCTGCCAAAAAAAAAAAAAACAATAGTTATAAATTAAACAAAACAAATAAATAAATAAACAAAAAATCGTCTGACAAGTCAGTCCTTTTTTCTGAGCCTGCATTTCCGCCATGTTTGCGTTGTCGGAAAAGGAATCAGAGTCCTCACAGAAGATTATTCAGAAAAGTACTTTACAATACATTATTTAACAAAACCATTTTCTTGCAAAGTTAGTTTGAAGGAAATCCGCCTTGAAGTTCAGAATCAACATTCAATTTAAATTTCTCCGTAGGCGCTCATGTTAACATTTTTTCTGAACGGTTCATCATTGAACGAAAAATGGTTCAAATTGAAAAGTGAAATATAGGAATGAACCTCTCCAAAATCTTTCGAACAAAAAAAAGTTTATTCAATTCGGACGGTTCACGAAAAAGTTATTAGGTGGGGAAAGGTTGTTTGAACGGTTCAATGTTGAACGAAAAAAATGTTCAAATTGAAAATTTAAATACGGTAATGAAGCATCCTTGCCGAGATCTTTTGAACAAAAAAAAGTTTGTTTAAATCGGACTGTTCATTCAAAAGTTATTAGGTGTGAGAGCTTGTTTGAACGGTTCAATGTTGAACGAAAAATTGTTCAAATCGGAAATTTAAAAACGGGAATGAAGTATTCTTGATAAGATCTTTCGAACAAAAAAAAGTTTATTCAATTCGGACGGTTGACTTAAAAGTTATTAGGTGGGGAAAGGTTGCTTGAACTGTTCAATGTTGAACGAAAAATTGTTCAAATCGGAAATGTAAATACGGGAATGAAGTATCCTTGATAAGATCTTTCGAACAAAAAAAAGTTTGTTCAAATCGGACTGTTCATTAAAAAGTTAGTATCGCGAGGCAGGTTGTTTGAACGGTTCAAAGTTGAACCAAAAATTGTTCAAATCGAAAAATCAAATATGGGAATGAGCTGTACTCGCCGAGATCTTTCCAACAAAAAAAAATTTGTTCAAATCGGAATGTTCAATCAAAAATTATTAGGGGGGGACAGACAGACCGACCGACCGACCGACCGACCGACAGACCGACACACAAATTCTCCATCTCAATACCCTACTTTCAAATTTTTATTTTTTCGATATTCATTTTACCTTTTTATTTCTTTTTGGCTTTTTTTTAACTTGGCGATATTTTTTGGACTTGGCGATATTTTTTGGGCTTGGCGATATTTTTTGGGCTTGGCGATATTTTTTGGGCTTGGCGATATTTTTTGGGCTTGGCGATATTTTTTGGGCTTGGCGATATTTTTTGGACTTGGCCATATTTTTTGGGCTTGGCGATATTTTTTGGGCTTGGCGATATTTTTTGGACTTGGCGATATTTTTTGGGCTTGGCGATATTTTTTGGGCTTGGCGATATTTTTTGGGCTTGGCGATATTTTTTGGGCTTGGCGATATTTTTTGGGCTTGGCGATATTTTTTGGGCTTGGCGATATTTTTTGGGCTTGGCGATATTTTTTGGGCTTGGCGATATTTTTTGGACTTGGCGATATTTTTTGGACTTGGCGATATTTTTTGGACTTGGCGATATTTTTTGGGCTTGGCGATATTTTTTGGGCTTGGCGATATTTTTTGGGTTTGGCGGTTCACTTAAAAGTTATTAGGTGGGGAAAGGTTGCTTGAACGGTTCAATGTTGAACGAAAAATTGTTCAAATCGAAAATGTAGATACGGGAATGAAGTATCCTTGAAAAGACCTTTCGAACAAAAAAAAGTTTGTTCAAATCGGACTGTTCATTCAAAAGTTAGTATCGCGGGACCGGTTGTTTGAACGGCTCAAAGTTGAACCAAAAATTGTTCAAATCGAAAAATCAAATATGGGAATGAGCTGTACTCGCCGAGATCTTTCCAACAAAAAAAAGTTTGTCCAAATCGGAATGTTCATTCAAAAGTTATTAGGGGGGGACAGACAGACCGACAGACCGACAGACCGACCGACACACAAATTCCCCATCTCAATACCCTACTTTCAAATTTTTAATTTTTCGATATTTATTTCATTTTTTTGTTTCTTTTTGACTTTTTTTTACTTGGCGATATTTTTTGGACTTGGCGATATTTTTTGAACTTGGCGATATTTTTTGGACTTGGCGACATTTTTTAGATGCATTAAGCCAATTTTAATGCTTTTTTCGTCTCTTTTATTTTTAACGGGAAAGTAGGCTAAAAAGCAGTGATGGTGAAATTGGTAGTATTAAAAAATCATCCTGATCATTAATCGGCTTGATAATCATCCTGATCATTAATCGGCTTGATCGGCCTGATCATTAATCGGCCGATTATCAACAGCCGATTAATCGGTAATGGGCCAATTTGGTTATCGGTGCACTCCTAGTTGCAATACACTTCTATGATGCTAAGTTTGCGAAATGATAAATCTGACGCAACGGTAAATCACTCTTATTCACTGAGAATTACAGTGCAAGCAAAAGTAACGCAAAAATTTTATGTGTTTGGAAAGGGGGGGGGGGGAATTTAATCTGAATTTTTCTACGTCATTTTTAGAAATATTTTGTAACATTAGTGATTTCTGTTTCAGTGTGCATGTCGAGTTTCAGAAAATTTTCACTTAACAAATAGTAGAGGATGACCCTCCCCAGGGCGCCTTAAGAAGAGACCGCAAAAGGAGATTGATTCGTCCCCTTACTTTAGGGATTTATGCAGGGGGTTAGCCCTGCATAAAGCAAAAGTTCTCTAATTACAACTTAGTTCAGCTGCTCATTTTTAATATGTCCTCTCCAGATATCTTACATCGGAGCTCAATGATATTGTGTGATGAACGCATATGGGCCTTTTTCTTGGTTATTTTCCGCAACTCACGTGCGCACGTTAGCAGAACAAGTCCTTCATAAGATATTGCAAGGTGGGCCAGAGAAATAGGTTAATGCTTAAACGTACCGATAATTTTTCTGATGCTTATACTGTTATTTGATGGAGGAGACTAGAAACAAGTAAAGTTAAAATTTATTTTTATTAAAGTTTTTTTTTAATTTTTAAAGGTCTGCGGTTAATTATCAGGGTATTCAGAAGCGTTACATGCCTAACCCAAGACCCCAAACCCAAATTCCAATCGCACAAATGAGATGAATTACCTTTTTCCAGAAACATTTATCTCACTGCACACACCTCTCCGGGGGGCCCTTTGCCCACACATCTGTTACTGCAAAAACAGCGATAACCCACTGATGATACTTTCGAAATTCTGACAGAGGAATGACAATCGTGCTACCAAATGGTCCGTTCGAAATTGCGACTTTTTCCACGGGGGAGGGGGAGGGGAGGTGAAGGCCGTCAAGAGGACGACAGAACGTCTCTCTACGGACACTGCTTATTAAGAAATATTTACGGACGCTTAATGTTGAACTTAACTGCCGTCAGATTAATGATTCAACGACCATTGGAAGTCGCGAATCGCTTCTCCTTCAAAGGTAACCGGCGATCATTGCCAGAGCTCATAATTTATGGCATGTCTGGTAGCTTGATTTATCGATGTGCGTGTATAAATATCGATTCAGTAGAAGACATCGATGGGGTCCTCGGCAGGCCCCGGGGCAGCATGACACGATGGTGAGGTGTCTGTTGTGACGTTCAAATAACGGTGCACCTCGAAGTTAGGTCTATATCAAAAAGTCGAACGGTGTCATTAGGAAAGCTCTCATTTTTTTGCACGTGGGGAAGATTAGTCAAGGGCACATACTAGATAAATCATGAGAACTGCATAATGACTGATATTTGGTTTGATAAAACTTTAATAATAATACACGGACACAGGGCCGTCGGCAAGGGGGGGTGTGGGGGGGTGCTACACCCCCCGACTTTTCTGAAGAAAGGGGCCGCCGATTTTATTTTATTATTAAAATGAAATTTTAGAAAAATATTTCAGAACTTTAAGTGAAACATAAAAGAGAAGCGGAATAATTTAAACATTATTAAGAATATCAGTAAACCTGAATTTTTAAAAATGTCCTGTATTTTCCGCGGCCCCAATTATTACTTATCAAAAATAAATAATTGGGGCCGCGAAAAATAGATAAGATTCCTTCACAGCAATATTCGTTGCGAAAAATACAAAATTTTCTCGTTCATGGGGTCATGTAAACGGGAAACTTTTGGTCGCCCTGCCCAGTTTGGAAAAAAAAGGTACTGTATTAATATGTGCGAGAGCTTTAAAAGGTACGCTAACCTCTTTAACTAAAATTAGTTAAATTAATAAAACATAAATCAAATTATATATACATAATTCAACAAGATCGATGCAATATTTAAAAAAAGAATATATGCTGAGGGCCGCCAAATTTTATATTTTAAATAAATTTAAATTTAAAAAAAATACACAAAATACCATTATCGAAAGATAGTGCAATGTTTAAACTGAAGATAATTAAAAAGAAAATTTATCACTTTTCACTTTGTGTTGGGACCGAACGAATTTTTTTAATGTAGTAAATTTGAAGAAATAATAATAATAATAATAAAAGTTTATTATACTGAAATTTAAAAAAAAGGGGGGAAAGAATTAAATTCGGTTGAAGAGGCTCTTTCAACCTCCTCAGACCATCAAAATGAAAATCGCATATATTGGTGAATATTGTACACACGGCCACACGGTATAAGTTACTGTGATGCTCCAGATTTTTATTCTTTATTTTTTCTAAATCACATCGCAGTCAAACGACGCAAAACTGCTCATTGACCGTTTTTTTCGGTGGAAAAAGGAAACAAACAAATGCACGGGACTAAAATGTAATTGTACAGGCTGTTTTGCAGAAAAAAGGCGCCGTTTTGTCTCAAAAATCAACAGGAATTTCTTATAGTTCGCGGAAAATTGAAGTACCTCAAACGATATATTTTACAGCTATACTTTATACAGCTATATTTTATAATTTATAAAAGTGCAGCAGTTTTCTGAATTAAAGAAATTAAAGGAAATTACAGCTCTCTTTACTTGTACTTTTATTATGTTTTTTATTTGTAAAAATTAACCTTTATTTGACAGTTTTTTTTTCTTTTTTTGCGTCATTTAAATTAAAGTTTTGATTTTGAAGTATTCTATTAACAATATTATTTTTTGTTAAGATGTCATATGAAACTAAAAATAAACAGATAGAAGTAGAAGTTTTAATTTTGTCTATTAATAACTCCGAAGCTTGTTTAGAAACCATATTCCTCGATTCTAGAAGTACCTCTAGAAAAATTGATGTTATGACTTTAACAGAGGCTGACAATCTAGTAGATGTTAATTAAAAAAGGAGATAATTTTATATGCTTTAATAACTGTCTGAAACGTTTTTCAATCATTTGTTTCGAATGAGTTGCATACTTTTAAACGATTCTAAAATAAGAAGAAAAACTCAGTTTTTGTTGTATATTTTCCCTCTCATTTTTAATCAATTTAAGAGACCTAGCATGAAAAGAGTTATTTTCTATTGATCACCAATTTAATTCGGTTATTCGCGTCAAGCTTACATTGATTCATTTAATGAAATTTTATCACTTGAAATCGTAAAACTACAAAGATATTATTTGAAAAGCTCGCATACCAGACGAACTTCTTCTCTCCCGACTTCTCATTTCTGCTAAAATTCAGCTGCTAGTCCAGTCATATTAGACATTAAATTTGCAAATCGCGACGTAGTCCTGATTTTTTAATACGTAGTTTGGGTCACCTAGGGTAGTGTAAATCTAAGTTTGCAGTTTTCAAAACCCTGTGCTCGCGGCGTAACTCACGAAAAACTGTAAAATTTCCCGATTTTTTTCAGTTTTTCCTTTATAACAACTAAACTACTAAACTATAAAACTTTTGATTAAACGTGTGAATAATCATTTTAAAGAACACTAAATTTTGAACAATTTTAGCTGAAGTGGATCTCTGTAGGACCAACGGTTTAGGACATATTGCATTCCGAAAAATGGTTATTTTTTGCGAAAAGTGAAAAAATTACGCTCTGATCATATTTCGGACTTAATATCGATATGAATTATTACTCTACAAGAAATAAAACGGACAGGAAGTTACTGCAAATTTTAATGGCTTTCCTTTAAGCCCCCCAAAAAGTCCGTAGAATCGATATTTCATTTAAAATCATTAAAAAAAAAAAGAAAAAAACGGAAATTTTGATTATCTTGAGAAATTAAAGAAATTGTTTCTGACAAGAAGAAAGGAGGACTGGACGATTAAAAAACAAAATGCTTAGAATGGTATAAAAAAAGGTAACACTATATTACAACGTTATTTTCATAATTAAGAAAAATCTTACAGGTCAATTTCTACATACGTACAGCATGTCCGAATGTACTGTATACGACTTACGCAAAACTGAGAAAAGTTTCGACTCTTTTTAGTTTTTTCTTTATAACTCCAAAACAATGTAACTTTTGATGATATATGTGAATACCCAATTTAAAAAACGATAAATTGGAAACATTTTAAGCTCAAGTGGAGCTCTGTAAGACCAACGATTTAGGAGATATTGCATTTCGATTTTTTTATGCTTTGACCACATTTTGGAAAAAATACTGACAGTAATTTTTACTCCTCAAGGAACAAAATGAACATGAAGTTACAGTAAATTTTATAGGCTTTCAGTTAAGCTCAAAAAGAAGTCTGTTAGGTTAACTTTTTGCTTTACAATAGCGAAAGAAACAAATATCTGTTCTAGTGAAAAAAATGAAACATTTTTTTGATTATACAATGTACATGTGAATAATCATTTTAAATAACACTAAATTTGAAACATTTCAAGCACAAGTGAAGCTCTGTATGACTAATAGTTAAGGAGTTATAAAGGAAACAATGAAAAAATTCGGAAAATTTCGCAGTTTTTCGCGAGTTAAGCGGCAAACACAAGTTTTAGAAAACTGCAAACTTAGATTTACATTACCTTAAGGGGACCTAAATAACATTCAAAAATCAAAACTACATCGCAATTTTGCGAATTTAGCCCTTTTCTTTGCACATTATGACTGAACTATGCGACTTATATGCAAGGGCATTTTTGATCCATAAAATTTAAACAAAATATTTACGATTTACAAATTAGCTCCAAACTATGATAGGTGATTTCTTTTATTGTCAGTTCTTAAAAATAAAAATAAATAAAAGGGGAATGGTGCACTTTTTCTCTTCAGAAAAAAAAAAATTTATAGCAATAATATCCAGAAATTTTACAAAACTACTATTCAAAATTTTCTTGCATTAATTTTGAAGAATCATTCTCTCACCTTTTCCACTGCTATAATGCATTTCTGTATATGGCGTGGGTTGGAATGGTGAATAATTCAAGGGAACCCCCCCCCCCCTATATGATGAGCCCACAGCCCAGGGCCGCCAAATTCTCAACACCCCCCCAGATATTTCAGCTAGCGACGCCCCTGCACGGACACCATTTAGGAATGAAATTATGGAATTTATCTGTGTGGAGATGTTGGCTTAAGGAAAAAGTCACTGAAATGATAAGAAATATCGAACAGTTAGGAATCCTACGAAGTGCATAATTTGCATGGGAGACCAGCTGTGGTATTTATATTCAATTAAGTATGAACTTTTGCATATTAAACAGAAATAGAAGTAAGATCCACGGCAGAAGGTTGAGCAGTGTCATTAGGCAGTCTCATTTTTCTGCATGTGGGGAGCAATTAGTCAACTAGATGAATCTTAAGAACTTAATGACTGATATTTTGCTTGATAGGACACTAATAATAATATGAGCATTATTTAGAAATAAATTTTAAGGAATTTATCCGTAAAGATGTTGACTCAAGGAAAAAAGCTACTGAAATGATAAGAAATGTGTAGCAATTAAGAGGCTAATTTGTTTGATTTGCACAGGAGTCTAGCTTGCATTCTTATTTCCATTAGGTATGAAGATTCACATATTAAACGAAGCTCGAAGTTAAGTCTATCAAAAGCTGAGCAGAATCTTTGGAAACTTTTTTTTGCACATGGGGAGCAACTAATCAAAAGCATGAACTTGATAATGTCAAGATTCGCATAATGTTTGCTATTTTGCTTGAAAGAACTTCAATAATAATATATGACCACTATTTAGAAATTATGTAATTTATCTATAAAAATAGTACGCTTAAGTTACAGAATTGATATGAGATATATCAGTTGAGAGTCAGACTCAAAGCTTAATTTGCACGGGGAATCCAGTTATGTACTTCTTTTAAATTAAGTGTAAACTTTTACTTGCTAAATAGAACTCGAAGTTAGGTTGATCAAATGTCAAGCTATAATGGCATTAAGTAAGTACCTTTTCTCTCTTTTTTTTTGTATGAAGTTATCATTAGTCAAGGGCACGTACTAGATAAATTATAAGAACTGCTTAACGACTGATATTTGATAACACTCTAGTACAAATAATATTTTAGCAAAATTTAGAAAAAAAATTGCAGTACTTGTCTAAAGATGTTTACTCAAGGGAAAAATGTCCCAAAATGTTAAGAAATATTTGACAACAAGAGATCTGTGTAGGATTTAGTTTAAATTGGAGCTCGCTACATTTCTATGCTTGCTTCAGTTTAGCTTGGAATTAATTGTTAAATTTATTAACATTCAACTTTGTAATTATTAGAAATGATTTTTATTTTTAGGCAATGATTAAAAAACTTGCTTTATTTAACCAAACGGACATCAGGACAAAGTTAGTACAAAAAGCTTTTAAATCCAGCAAGCATGCAAAACAGGAACTAAACAATCACAACACAACGTTTTATTTACTTATTATTGTAATAGCTGAATAATAGGACATTTCCCGAAAATTTCCAACAATAAATTTCCCAACGTATTTGAAAAGAGCGAACCGACGCTCTAATTACCGCATCTCCGAGCGTAATGGGCCGCCAATGAGAGCGCAGCTGCGCATTGTGCGTGGGAACGCGCGCGCGCGCAATCGAACGCCAAGCGTGGGCGTAGGAGGGGGTGTTCGTGTCGCGCTCGGCTAGTCGCTCATTGTCCATATGTTCCTGTCCCATTGGAGGAGAGCGACCATGATAATGAGATGTAGGGGGGAAAAACTTTGTGTCGACAAGACACTATCATTACAACCGCATTAAGAGCTTTAATTTATTATTATGAATTGCTTTTGCCTTCTCTTTTTTTTTTCTTTCTCATGGTGAGTTTTTTTTTATCGTATTTCAAATTCTGGAAAACTTGTGCCCCGTTTGTCTTCTGAATTAGTTACGAGATAAATTTTTGATTTCACTTTGCTTTCATTATTTACGAATGATTAAACAAAAAAGCAACTCTTTTCTGCATAGGGGAGGAGGCAGGGGTAGAGAATTCCAGCCAGCAGAAATTGTAATACTCATTAGTGAACATTAACTTCCTTTTGTACAAATGTTATTCCAATATCACGGATAGGGATTTCGTTTTTAATGTTTATTTTAATGTTAGAGAGCATTCAATTTCCTATTCAGTTCTTTTTGGTCAGGTTTGGTCATGTTCAATTCGTCAGGTTGCCATAAAATCATAATTATTTACTCTGCACAACAGTTTAATTATTCAAAAAAATAAATAAATAAATAAATAAATAAGTAAAAAAAATGTTTGGCCAATGGATCCTCACATTGAAAAACTTGCCACCTTTGGTATCCAGTTGAGACTGCGAGCTTCTATTGAAGTCGGATTTTGGTTATCCGAACAGTTTTAAGGAGAACTGATTTTTTTTTAATTTTCCTATTCAAAATTAATAACTGATAAATCATTTTTTCAGTATCATTGTTCCCTTTCGTTATGATGCTTTCAATGTGTTACCTTTTTTTTTTTCTTTTTCGAGAATGGTTAAAATTATTTCATCTTTTTCTTTTCAGTCAATCACTGAATTTTTCATTTTTTCACCGTATTATGACCAATAATTTGGTATATTTATATCTATTATGTCTATTCAAATCAACTCTTACATTGTTTTAAGCATTGCTCCTGTTATTTTATGACAATTTTTGTTTGCTGTGGAAATAGGGCATTTTTACTTAAAGTTGGCTTTTTTCTGAAGAGGTAACTAAGCTGAAAAGACCGATTTACAGGCTATAAAATCTTTCCCTGTTCGTTTCGTCTTACTGGAGAAGTTCGGCAAGGAATTTTTACAGCTGGTGCAATCATGTAGAAAATTTTTTGATTTACTATCCTTTTTGCATTAAATTGCTAAGAAAAATTTGTTCCACGCATAATACCTCCAGCCATTCTAATTAGTTCTGCCTGAACACAAGAAGGTGCTTTAAACTTTTTCATTTGTGCAAATGAGAGTGAACTTACTGTTTTGTTCAATCTCGTTAGACGGCTTTGATTTCGGTTGTTTGATGTTCGTCGACTCGTGCCATATTTAGTCTAGTTACGAGCACATAAGAAGCCCTTACAATAATGAACAGAAAATAAAAATAGTTGATTTCTTAATAGTTGCCTGGATTTTTTTTTTAGATTGCGCGCAGATTTGTCTGTTGGTAGAGATGTTCAAGTAATGAGACGTAAAAAAGCAGGGTAAATCTAGATTTGGTGTTAAAAAACAATGCCAGAGCAGTCTTGGGGCAAATCTGGAGTCATATTGCATCATCAGAACATTATTCGAGCAAAATATTTAAGTTATCAGGTTTTTAACTTGAAAGAAAGAAAAAAGACAAATTCAGATTGCATTCCTATTTTTATTATGAGGAGCATATGATATATTTAGGACGGTATTGATAAACCACATAGTTTTTGAAAAGCATAAAGCACGTGGTAGATTTTTTTTTAAATCAACCGTGCACAGTAAAAAAAATACGAATTTTGACTACGTACTGATATTACTTTCGCCTCCACCCCACCCCCTCCCGTTTTATTGGAGGGAAAGTTTCATCAAAAGAGGCTATAATTTTCTGATCTCAAATCCTACTTTTGACAGATTTAGTTTCTACAAATTGATGCATAGTTTAAAAAAAACATCAGGAAAGTCAAAGCAGCTTGGCAAGCTTCGCAGAAATGGTACCGTATGCTGTTTTTGAAAAATACGCTACAGGTACATCCGCCAATAGATAAAGTAAAATTCTTTTACATTTGTCCACCTAACGCCATCAAATATTGAAATTCTTAACAGCGTACCATGACGAAAGAAATCTCGAGGATCACAGAACAAGACAAATACATTATGACACACTCAAAAAAAAAAAAAAAATACGGATCACTTTAAGATAACTGACGTAATCCCAGAAGAGGACATAAAAACTTCAGACATCTCCCGATACGCGTTTACACCTTTATGGTAATAGGAGCTCCACTGCCGTTTAATGAGTTAAAAATTATTTCTCCCGGCGCGAGTAACACGGCAGCATCCCAGGAAATAAGCAACATAAAGCAAAATAAACGACTCGTTAATACTCGAGGGAGGGCGGACGGCATCTTCGCCCACCGTTTCTATGACGGGGATTTATATTCATGATATTCGTCAGTAGCGGTGCTTGGGCGTCTGTTGGATGCTCGCTGCATTCAAAGGGGGTTATTAGGCCGGAGTTTATGGGTAACTACAAATTATAGGTAGGTTCCTTGGTTTGGTGTGGTTATTGATTGAGCAGAAGAAAGTGGGGATGTGCGTTTGTGGGCATCGCGTTTTTGGTTTAGCTTGGTTGTTGACTAACTTGAGAATGTTATATAATTATTCTTATGCTACTGTCGCATTTGGTTGATCTTAGGAAATGAACACCAAAGGGTACGGTACCATTCTGATATAATCTATATGATTGCTTTGCATGATGGATAAATGTTGTGATCCTTACAGCATTGCATCCAAATTACCATTTAATTATTTCGATTGTGTAGTTTTTTTTTCTCCTAATGGGACTGCATTAGATGATTTAACCTTTTTGCAGACTTGGTGCTATCTCCTGATATGGCATTCAGTCTTTCATGCGCCGCCATTACGGAATGGATGACAGTGGCACTGAGAATTCGGAAGTCCAGTTTTCTACCAGATAGAGGCACCTGAGTTCGCTTCGAAGCGGAACTGCACTAGGAATTTTATTTTGCCGAAAGTACCTGAAGCCGAAGGAATTCCTAAGGGATATTTTACATGCCGCGCCGCAGAATTATACTTTATGGGTGCTGACAATTCTATGCACCTTGAAAATCATCCGACTACCAACTTGGATCGTGGGTTAAAACCCGGGTTCAAGGGCACATAGGGTCAATGCCTTACCACTACACCACTGTAAATAATGACATGAGCTCATAGTGAAAGACAACAATGCAGAATAGTCATTTCGGGCAGCTTTGGACCATGTTAGATAATTTTGAAGCACTTAAAATGTTTTAGTATTTTGGACCGTAAGATAGCCCAATGATGACAACTGTAAGCAATATTATGACTTCAAATAAAGTTGGAAGCTTTTTTTTTTTGTCCTGTACCAGCCAGGCTGGCAATTTGGGGCGCGCTGCTTCACTTTTCCAACTGTACCGTTATTTGGTGTGAAGTCCGACTTCCACAGTACACGCATGCCATAGGGACCAGTTCATAGGGTAGGCAACCTTTCACACAACAACACATTCACACAAAGAATGGACAAGGACGGAGAAAGGAAGCACATCCATACCCAAGCCGGGACTCGAACCCGGGGCCAGACCATCCGTGGCAGACTGCTCTGACCATTAGACAAGGTGGCCGGCGGAATCGTTGTACAAGCTAAATACTTGATCCAATAGTTCTGAATTATCTATTCGAAAGCTACTGTTGATTGCTGGTTTGAAGTAGTTGAAATTTTTCGCTGTCCAACAATGCATAGTTTCTTGGAAGTAGGTTGATATTTTGCTCAATATTGATGATATAGTAATACAAAATGTGTCTGAAATTATTTTTGCATCCCGTAATATGTCAGTTTATCTACTAACCTATATGAATAACTTATTTTCACCTTTTTGCTGATTAACTTCTTTTGCATAACGCTGTTTATTTATCAGTGCTTTACCCTTTCGGCATACTGTCAACATTTCATGATTCATACAGTTCAATCAAATGCAAAAATTTTGATCTTCTCATCTTCAGTATAATTATCACAGCAATTTTACCGCGGTACTTAATATTCAAATGCGAAATTAGTAACTGAAATAAAAATTAAAATAAATGCTTACCTAATATTTTGTTAACCGCAGTCTGTGAGGTAAGTAGCTGTCTCGCGAAATCATACGGCCTGAGGCCGTAGGGAGAAAAGTCGTGTACCATGCGAGGTTGTGGAAGCGTGTCACTCAGTCTTGTGTTCAAATACAACGGACTCAGGTTACCTGCGTGAATAAATAAAAACCAATATATTAGTGTCATGTTTAATGAAATAATTCAATGGTAGTATTTCTTATTTTGCAAAAATAAATAAATAAATAAATAAAATGAAATAAAAAACACTGTATTAAAATGTGTTAGGGCACAATAATGGCATTTTATGGAAGGTATTGTCGAGAACCTGTAAACGTTTTCAGTTAATCGAAGGGGCAAGTTGATAAAGGTGATATGTGACAATTTTGGAAAAACATACTTTTTACCATAGATGAAGGTGATAAGATAATTTTTTTTGAAAGCTATTTCTAAAATTTTTAAAAATTGTCACATATTACCTTTATTTACTTGCCCCTTCAATTGTGTTTGTGAGTTAACACAATTGAACACACACTAATTTGAATTTGCGTGAATCGACGAAATTCAAAAGTCACATATAACCTTTATCCACTTGTCCCTTCAATCAATTTGTCAACTTTTGATTGAGCAATCAATGCCATAAACGCGGTCTGCTTCGGCCCTATAGTCCTTCTTTTGATCTAAACTTTTAAAAGGATTATATATTCATACTGAATATAGAAAGAAATAAAAATTGATTTTGTCCTAAAAAATACAGAATGAATATGTAGGTAGAGCTCTCATATATTGTGCTTTAACTAAGAAGTTTATCGTCATCCAAAAAGAAACCACCCAGTATCTCATGCTTTAAGAAAAAAATTCTTTAAAAAAAAGCCCTTAAAAATAACAGCTGAAAGCTCGCATTTTTGTTGATGCCGCAAGCCTTAAAAAATGATGTACATTTTTGTAGTTAATGTTCGCACACATTTCCTTCTTACAGTTTTGTCCACAGATGTCTACCGTTCCTTTTTTGCGGTTTTGCTCGACCAATCCAACTTTTGAAACATACCTAACTTGCGCATTTTACAAAGGTGGTTTTAAAAAATCGGTTTAAAGTACAGCTATAGGAATGCATGTTCTATTGAACATAACAAAGAATCTCAAATGATGAATCACAGAGCACCTTCGTGCAACAGTTTCTGAACCAACTTCTTTGGGTCACTGAAGCCAGAGAGCAAAATATTATTCTTTGTCACTTGCGTTCCCAATCAATAGTTTAATCGTCCAATCTCCAATAAAAAGCCAAATCAATCAAAAACGATTTCGTCTCTTTTGGGAGACCCGAGGCCAAGGCCATGGCACAAACGATTCGAGAAGCTCACTGAACTCGTAAATAAAAAGTGGGCTCTAGATCCGAATCTCAAACAGACGGAGGTTTTGTGGGGAATAATCGATGCAAGGTATTTCCTTTACCTACGCAACTTTTTTCCTCGTCCGATGACAGCGGCAAAAGCGCATCGCAATTAAGCAAAAATAAGAACCACAAG
This sequence comes from Uloborus plumipes, assembly GCA_038373865.1. Taxonomy (NCBI): domain Eukaryota; kingdom Metazoa; phylum Arthropoda; class Arachnida; order Araneae; family Uloboridae; genus Uloborus; species Uloborus plumipes. The sequence continues at coordinate 4,579 of JAXGGA010004495.1, read as the reverse complement.
GACAAGGGTGGGGAAGGGGGCGACACCGTCTCCTGACCGATTACCCAAAAAAGAAACCGATCGGCCGGACATTAATTACCCACGGGTAACACGGGACCCTTTTAAAGAGGGGAGGGCCTGTGGGGGGCTTTTTCTAATTAATGCCCCGGTCCCGACTCCAAGAATGCGTTATAGCGTGATGGAAGGCCCGGCCATTAAGAGCATCGCGTGTCCGAATGGGCCTCGCCGCAGTGACAGGGCCCGTGTAAACAGGCCTAATGACAAGGTAGTATCGCCAGCATGCCTCCGGGGTAACCAATTAAAAAGAACTATGCGACGCTTCGCTGCGCATACGCGTCTCGGATAATCCTTTTTATTAATGTCAACAGTTGGAACGAAAATGGCGGCAACTTTCTTTTTTGCTGTTCTTGCTTTATATTTTGTTTCACTCAAATCTTTGTGCGCATTGATATTGATAACGATCTCAGCTTTTTTTTTTGTGAGTATTTTTATTTAATGCTTCGGAATAGATGCGTCTGGAGGATTTTAGAAAAGTGGGGTAATTTGGCGAAGGTATTAGCAAGCCTTGATTAATTAGTGCAAGTTGGTTTTTTGGAGAAAGAGGCGTCGCTGCGCTTCTTGCTTATTTACTTATTTCGGATCTCGGTGCTTGGATTTCTCAACGACTTCGAGGGCCGTTGCTCTTTCGAGTGACCTCAGCTGACTTAGCATGTCGTGATAAATGGCTCTGCGATTCATTTTTTGGTGATAATCACTCGGGATTGGGGAGAAGTCGCGTCCCGTCGTTAGCAATCGGAGACGGCAGGAAACAATTTCAGCAGCGCTGTCGCGCATCGAGCAAGAAACTTTATCGGGTATTACACGTTGTTACGCCCGATAAACGGAGAGCAATTAAAATTACACTGATTACTCTTATTTATGAGCCCGTTAAGAAGTCGGGGAAAGGGATGTCTTCCGTTGAGACAGGAAAATTGAGACGGTAGCTTAGGAAAGGCAAATTAAGCAAGGAATTTGTGGCAAAAATATTTTGACATTTCCAGGAAAATGAAATCGGTATTTATGACACAGATAGGGAGCCAAAGTGGTGTCCAGGTCCTGGTAAATTTTGGTGCGTCTCTTACAAGAAAGTCTACGGTTTCCAGAGTACACTGCAAAAAATGAACTGTTGTTTTTACAGTATAATACTGGCAGCCGAGTTTCCAATTTAAACTTGTAAAATGCGCAGTAATAAATTGTAAAGCTAGCAATTTTACAGTTTCTTACTGTAAAGTTAAAAATTTCACAGTTTATTGTCGTAAAATTTAGTTGTATTTAATGTAAAAACAACAGTATAGTACTGGCAGCAGAGGTTCCAGTTTAAAACTGTAAAATGCACGGTAATAAAGTGTAAAATTAGCAATTTGACGGTTGATAACTGTAAAATTAGCAATTTTACAGTTTAGTACTGTAAAATTAGCAATTTTACAGTTTATTTGTGTAAAATTAGAAATTTTTACAGTTCATTATTATAAAATTAGCTGCATTATACTGTAAAAACATTCATTTTTTACAGTATAGTAGATAAGAAAAAGGAAAGAAAGAATGCACAGTTGACCCCCCCCCCTTTTTTTTTTCTTTTGGTGTCCCTAAAAGTATGGTACCCAGGTGCAAGGACCCGCAAGACCGTACTTTAATCAGGCCTTGCACAGGGCTATTTTTTAAAAACATTGTTTTACTAAAAAAACATTTTGAAAAACCATAGTCAACCGTATTACTAATAAGTGCATTCATTTTACATGAAATAGTAGTTATTGAATTGCTGTTTCATTTAAAACAGTGATGAATTTACAGAAAAGAAGGTATTAATTAGGGATGCACCGATAAGCAAATTGGCCGATTACCGATCACCGATTAATCGGCAGTTGATAATCGGCCGATTAATCGGTCAAGCCGATTAATGATTAAATGGTTGTTTTCAGTACTACCAATTTCACCGTTACAGTTTTTTCTTCGTTTTTTTTTTAACAATTCTAACTTTTGAAATAGTTTCTAATTTTTTCTTCCATTTTCCTAATTTTCCCAAAATAATTCCAAAATTTTATCAAATTTCTCTGAACTAATTTTCATATTATTGTCAATAATATTGCATTAACACATTGCTAATTATGTAAACTAGACATGAAAATTCAACAAAAAAAAAAAAAAAAGGAGGGGAGCCCTTGTGGTGAGCAATCCAATTTTGAAGTTCTTTCAGTTTCAATTTTTCAATTATTAGTAGCTATGTAATTCAAGACTTTTATTCTTTGTGAAAATTGAAGATTATCTAAAAGCAAGGAGAAAAGTATCGACGCATGAAAAATTTTGCTACATTAACTATGCGTATTTTTATTCAAAATAGGAGAATTAATGTATTAAAAACCTTACATCAACGGTGAGGATTATTATTACCGTAAAGTCGGGTTACTTGGACCCACAAGGAGGTTACTTGAGCCCACAGTAAAATGATAAAATCTGGGTTTGGTACTAGCATTAAAGACTGCAGAGTACTTCTACCTAGAGGAGAAACGAGGAACTACGTACAAGTCTTCAACTAATAAGTACCAAACCTAGATTTTATCATTTTACTGTAATGGGCTCAAGTAACCCCTTAGGGTCCAAGTAACCCGACTTTACGGTACTGTTAATAAAATTATTCAGTATAATTTCTTAGTAAAGGTTTACTTTAAAAAATAATATTCAAAAAATATTTTTTCCACCGATTAATCGGTCCGATTTTTCCGATTATTAATAATCGGCAAAGTGACCGATTATGGCCGATTAATTGGTAATGCCAATTAATTGGTGCATCCCTAGTATTAATCAGATCTATGCAAAAGTACGGATTTGACAGAGTATCGATATTTTGCATTGTCAAGTGCAAATGCTGCATGCTTGATATCTTTAATAAATCTTGAAATATACATGGTAAGGGAAAATCAAGTCAATATCATAAAAAGGAAAAGCATTTTCACGCAATTTTGATACTCAGATTTTTTCTAAAGATATCAGATGAAGATATTGGAATTAGAACTTCGAAAAAACATGCAATTTATTAAAATTATTCATACACATTTACCTTTTTTTTTATAATTAAAGCTTTCAAAGTGGTAAAAGAAAAATATCATGTTAAATAATAAGGCAAAATAAAATAAAATGAAAATGCGGTATATACGTAAAAATAGCAGTACTAATACTTGCGAAGGGGAAAATCAGGCAAAAAAAAAAAAAAAAAATCAAACATAAAAATAATAATAAATAAGTAAAAATGACATTGGACACCTTGTGAAGATCAATTCTTTCTTTGGGTGTTCTTACATCAAGACTTTTTGAAATTGGACTTTGGTCACTCGTAGTATGACATACTAAACTGTGACGAAATTTCGCTTTCAAATTTTTATAATCGAAACAAACTGACGTAATCATAATTAACGCAAGAGTTGAGGTGAGTAGGTGAGTTGAGACTCGACAAATGTCTGACGAAGTCAGACAAGGTCCATCAGACCATTGACCCGGAGGAAATCGATGACAAGAAGAGGTGATTTAAAAATTTCTTCTTTGCAAAATAAGGTTACCTACTATGCAGAAAGCAAACAGTTAAAAATAAAATAAATGACTAAATAAAATCATCAGTTAGGTTAGTATATTTTATACCTACTTAAATCAGAAAAAAAATGCAAATTTTAAAAATGGAGATAAATAAATAAATTCCCGACCAAAATAGCAGTACATAAATAAATAAGAGAGAGAAAAACAAAAGAAAAAAAGAAAAACAAAAACAAAACAGGAAAGCTTAGAATTGAGTCATTTATGACTTGAAAGTAAATTATTATCACATTACTAATTATTATTAATTCTTTATGGTTGAGAAATTAAAGCCTGAAAAAAATGGCACCACTTTAGCATTAGAAATAAATTAATTTTGAAGAAGTTTAAAAAAACGAAATCTTATGTGAACTATAGTTTTTTAGCTTTTGAATTCCAATTTATGTGAAAAAGTTTTATTTGAACTTTTGAAATTTTAATTTTTCTTCCAAAATCCTGAAACAATTTCTGCGTAAAGAATGAGCTCAATGACTTGTATCACAATTAGATGATAATTTCAGGAACAAAGACCAGACTTACTTAAGAGAGGGAATTATTCCTGGAAATTTGAATTCCATAACAAAATTGAGCTCCTCTTATGCAGTGAATGCTCTGAAGTAATGTTCCCACGATGAACACACGCACTTTAAATACGGAACTAAGTTCACATTATGAAAAAAAAAAAAAAGAATAGATGAGGAAAAAAAAAGGCAAACAATGCCGATGATCTTTCTTTGTACCTTTCGCGTGCTAAAGACAGTAAATGCCATCCACATTAATTAAGATTTTCCAACCTTTCCACTTGATTTAGAATTCCAGACACAATGGAACTTATCGGCGGAGTTCACTGAATTTTTGAGCCTTAAAGCTTAAATATGTGTAATGATTCATTGCTTGCATTAAGGTATTTTCAATAATAAGGTTTTTTTTTCTTTCATTCTTTTTCGTTCTTATCTTCTAATTCCTTTTATCTTTTTTG